>JACEII010000037.1:549407-623142 GCA_014332785.1 Antheraea mylitta
CTATGACTGATTGTTTTGACATTGATGAGACCATGCCTAAATTTAATGAAGTATATTTAATATTCGTTTTAAAACCATTTAAAATTTTTCATTTTAAATTAAAACTGTTAATTATAGGCGGTGTTGCCAGATTAAAAATATACAGATTGAATCGATATTGAAATCAATAAAAAAGTACGTGTATAAAACACAAATTAAAACTTGCAAAACATTGAAACTGAAAATTAAATATATATGTGGATTTTTTAATAAAGAATTTTGTTAAAAAACGGTTCAGGCATTAATATACATGCTCTGTTATAATAGTGGTAAGAACATTTTCAGGAGTGCATTCTACATTTTTACATAGAGTTATAATAATTTACATAAAAATATTCTGTGATAGTAAATTGAAAGAGAAGTAAACCAATATAAGAGTTCGTTGCCCGTTATGAGAACAATTTAGTTATGAGAAGTTTTTTATCTCACAGCGGTGTCACAGTATAAATATAAGACACAGTATGGAAACTACGAACAAACGCTCGAAAACGGCACACTCACACAAACACGAGACGACGAGAGGTTTTGAAAGGAATTCTATGGACAGCACCGCAAGGTTCGCTTAGGGGTCGTGTCGACTCGCATGTTTGTGTGACTGTGCCGGTGCGAGCGTTTTTAGGGAGTTTCCATACTTGGTGTTATGTGTACTGTGGCGGTGTGTTCCGGTCACAACGGCTAACGATGCCTTCCGAGAAATCATGAGTGTTGCAAGTATAGGTCAGCGGTTGATAATGACTCAAGTTTTTTACATATATTGAATTAATACGATAAAATCTACCTGAACGGACCACTGATTGGGTTGTCTTTGTTCAAACTTTTATTTTTTCGAATTTATTACGCTATTGAGCTAGCAAGGTCTTAACAGCTTCACCAGACTACTCGTGCAAACTCGGCTTTATATAACGATAAAACAACGGTTCTCAAAGGCCGGTGAACCGCAAGCGGTTGTCAAGTGTGTTATATACATAAAAATATATGTCAATAAGTAATGATATGTTAATAAATATTGGAGCAATACAGAAATATTGTCACAAACTATTTATTCAAATTTTTTGAATATGAAATTCAAATTTCAAATATTTATGTCACACTAGAGGAAGTACTCATCGAGTCCAAGCTTAAGCTATGAATAGACTCTATGAATTGTAGGTGGTAGAGCCACGCTGAAGCTATAACTGATTCGTCTGGTGGTGATGGCTCGTCCGGAGTAGTACCACCTTCACACAGAAAACCGACGTGAAGTAACAGTGCTTGCATTGTTGCGTTTCGTTCGGTAAGTGAAGGCGCCGGAGGTCCACCTCCCCCTTCTCCCTTCCTTGCCTTCCCTTCCACCCCCATCAACACTGGCTGGCAACGCATTTGCGACACTTCTGATGTTGCTGGTGTCTATGGACGGTGGTAATCACTTAAAATCAGGTGACCCACCAGTTCGTTTGCCTCCTATGACATAAAATGACTCATTTAAAAAAATACTCGTATGTTATGTATAGCGAGTAATACTCAAACTTTTTACGAAGGTATATAGTATTATACTGTCTCAACTTGCCCAATCAGCGAATGCCACGTCACCAAAAGGTATCGATCGCGGCATTTTAATTGGTCGTTGTACACTTTACTCACTTCGTGTGAACAACATTTTAGGCTATACTTTGAGTAGTTTATTAGTGTATATAGTGGATGAAAATAATGTTATAAGACTGTACGTTGCCTGTTATTAGGTTAAGCGAAATTTATAAAATCATTTTGTACAATTTTGATAGTTGGCTATATCGACTTATTTCCTATTTAAAATTAACTTAAACGTAAGTACAATTAAGTTATAGGTAATATATGATACTCCATACTATATATTGAAATATGATTAATGGCTTAGTGACAATTAATTTTTGAAAGTTATTTACGTTCGTCGTACATATAATAAAGACAGGTTCGTACTCGCGTAATCTTATAGGGGAGATTATTTAATCCGGTACTTTATATACCATTCTTATTGTGAACACACCTTAATAATATGTTAGAGGCAATAGGGTAGCATAAAATCACTGTCGCATAGATTAACACATTTTAGAAATAAACGGTGACTTGTAGTTCGATACTTTTTTCACTTAAAATAAAATGCTTAAAGGAGTATTCAATACGAAGACATTTATATAAAAAAAAAACTAAGTCAGATATTGAAGGAAGGGCTGCTAAACAAATTTTATTTGGATTTTGCGACACGTTTTTATAAGTACTTTCAGTAGGCCATAGAAAACAAACAATTACTTTATTCAGAACTTAAGTTTTATTAAGTACACGCGACGCACATTGCGGTCGCATAATAATTAATTAATTAGCATTAAGTTTATTTGTTAAAATCGTAAACATAATAAATAACAAATTTTTATTTCAGGTAATTTATGAATAATTTAATTTTTTATGTTGTCTGTGATAATGATGATATAACTCTTTTTATTTTTAATTTTATATGAAAATAAAATTTCTTTTCGAAATAAAAAAATGGGTTTTTCATTTTCTTCGTTTTGCTGTGTACCTAATATATTCTCTCAGTATGCATTTTTTATGATATATAATCTACAGTTGTTTTACAGCACAATGGATATTGGAACTGTTCATGAAATACTTTCGCACTTATTAGGGCTGTCGCTTTCTGTGACAAGAAGGTCGGCAGGTCTAGGAAAACGACGTTCGCAGCTGTTGACATATCAAAACCCAAGTCGCACAGCCTCGAAAAAAATAAACGAATAAAATCTAAAACTACTCCCAATATTATAATATTTTGCATACAGGTTTTGAAAAATACAGAAATAGATTTAGGTTACCTGTTATAAAAAAAAACGTTTCCCAAGGGATAGTTCCAATCTATGTTAAGGCTAGTACTATGTATATCAAACCATTTTTATATACGTAATATTGTTATTTTAATTATTATTGTGAAAATAAGGAATACTTATTGTCTATTTTTACATTCTTATTGGGTATTTTTATATTTTTGAACTTAAAATTATTCGATCCATATGTAAACTTATGCCTGACAGTGATTTGTACTGAAAATTCAAATAGTTCCTTATAATATATTATGGTTTTATATTTAAAATTATCTAGAAAATTTGTTCCGTCGCAGTCTGTTGAAGGTTAGCAAATTGTTAAAATTTTAGGCTTAGTAAAGAATCGTTTGTACAGAAAAAGAAATAATTATCTTCAATAACTACCGAAATACGTTGAAAAGCAATTACATTTAGCTAGTCTGACAATATCTTCTCATAAATACTATCGAGGACATTACCATAATTTCAATAGAATATATATCACAAACTTTATTTTGGAATGACCTGAGACATTGCAGCCTGTAGGTTTAAATACTCGTATAAAATTGTTTCACATTATTAGATATATCATTACATAGTATAAAACAAAGTTCTGCCATGTCTGTCTGTTTACCTCTTCGCGATAAACTCAAAAACTACTGAACAGATTTTCATTCGGCTTTCACCAGTAGATAAATTGATTCCCGAGGAAGGGTTACATATATAATTTCGCCAAGATTTTTTTTATAATCAGAGCGGGACAACGTCTGCCGGACCCGCTAGTTGAGTTGAGTTGAGAGTTAAACTGAATGCATCACTACAACATATGCATCACTACAACATATATGCTTGTTTAGATAAGCAGATTATTGCAAAAGACTGGAATGATTTTAATACAATAAATAGTCACTAATTAACCGTCCCAACTTTAGGCTTCCAATAACAGCTTTCAGGACAAACTTTGTAAGAAAGAAAATGTTCACGTACGGAAAGATGGGAAATTTTAGTTAAATAATATGCATATAAAAACATTGAGCCGTTACGGGACGCTTGGCACATGTGAAATATCGAATTTGTTCGAATCGAACGAATCTCAAATTACACTATAGGTATGCGAGCTCAGTGTAGCGAGAGAGATTGCGCACAGTCGCAGCGCACGAGATCGTGTCGCCACGTCTCACACACTCACCACGTCAACAATCAGGTTTACCCGCGCCTAATAGATGTTTCGCATCAAAATCAATAGAGTGAGTGAGACAGAAGATAGTAGGTAGATCTTTAAAATATCGACAGATTTACTTTAAGTTGATCAGTTGTCATTCTATTTCATATATGATAGATGATAGCACCGTAAACTTTTTTAGATTTCGTTTCATTATCTTCAATAATACATCCGCGCGAAGCCGGGGCGAGCAGCTAGTTTACGATAAATACGACTTTAAAAAAAATTGGTAAAAAGTAATCTATGTAGATTTTTTTCTAATTAATCTATTGCCCGTGTACAGTTCTTGTTATTATTGTATTACAGGAAC
This sequence comes from Antheraea mylitta, assembly GCA_014332785.1. NCBI lineage: Eukaryota > Metazoa > Arthropoda > Insecta > Lepidoptera > Saturniidae > Antheraea > Antheraea mylitta. The sequence goes on from JACEII010000037.1 coordinate 553,786, forward strand.
GTGATATGAATCCTTAAACCACGTATGGTGTTATTACAAAAAAGTTAAATTAGTATTGAATACTTATTTTAAAAAGTTTACGTTTTAAATGCACAGTGCTCACTGAGTGTTCGCCATCTTGCTCTTGTGTCTCGCTTTGAATAGGTTAGATTACACTTGCGAAAAAAGGATAACGCCAACTTGCCTCGGGCGAGCGCGGAGCATTTAGTACGACACCTTTTTAAGGCAAGTATTTAATAAGTATTTTACTTTTTTGTAGTAACACCGGTAAAGTCATATGAAATGTGTATATCGTATTGCTAGGTATAGATACGAGTCATCTTTAGAGAACCATGATTGTTTAAAATTACCGTATTTATGATGATAGCTTTTTCTAAGTCCTCCTGGTTAGCCACTATCCTCAATTTGAAAGTCTGTCGCTACGCACTTACAGGTGTGTTGTGGCAGATTCACTTAAGAGAGCCAGTTCCCCTATAGGCTTAACGTATCATTTTGACCCTTCTATATATTTTGACCTATAAAAAAAAAATTAATATATTGAAGACAATGAGAATTTTCAATAACTTAAAGTCCATGGACATACAATTCCCTAGCTTGCATTCTAAGATTTCATATTATTGGACTAAAAAGTAGCAAATGGACCGAAGTGTTTCTGATATGCTTCATTTTGTCTTTATGTCTATGTTTTCGGTATCTGTTATATGAAATTTATAGTACCTAGGCGATCGAGCCTAGCTCGGTTTTTTAAAAAACATTTACAAAGTAATTGTTAGGTTTGCCTTTTTAGGTTTGCCGTTAGCATTTTTTGACAAAAAAAAAAAATAAAAAAGATATCTCTTTTGCTGTAATTCGAATTCGAACTGGGGTTACACGGATTTTCGACGCAACCGATTTCCATCTTACTTTTATATTCTAGCTATCTTTTTTGATTGCCTGAAAACTCAGTTAAAAAAGTTGTCTGTGAATTAAATCTAGCTAGATTTATCGTCCCCAAAACTACCTACATACTAAGTTTCACGGAAATCGCTGACGCCGTTTCCGAGATCCTAAATATGTAACAATATACAATATACAAGAATTGCTCGTTTAAAGATATTAGATTAGCTAGATAATGGACCTAGTAAGCATACATGTTTTGGAGTTACATGACCTTGTATAAAATAGATGTCCTAATATTTATTTATAACTAGCTTTTACTTTCAACTTCCTTTATGTTAATGTAGATTTGACCTATTCCTCGAAAAGGCAATTTTTTTCTGTGTGAATATTAAGTAACCTATGCCGTTTTCTACATTACAAGAATTGCTCGTTTAAAGATATTAGATTAGCTAGATAATGGACCTAGTAAGCATAATATACATGTTTTGGAGTTACATGACCTTGTATAAAATAGATGTCCTAATATTTATTTATAACTAGCTTTTACTTTCAACTTCCTTTATGTTAATGTAGATTTGAACTATTCCTCGAAAAGGCAATTTTTTTCTGTATGAATATTAAGTAACCTATGCCGTTTTCTACATCTCAAGCAACGTGTATGCAAAATTTCATAATGATCGGTTGAATATTTACGATGTGAAAGTATCACAATAAACAAACCCACATTCGCATTTCTAATATTAATTAGACCGTTATTAGAATATCAAATTTAGTAGACAAATATAGAACTATAGACTTTGGGGTATTTAAAATAGCGATTACGTCGTGGTGAGATTAAACTTTCCAACGAGTATTAACAATAATGATATTCTAACTAAAAAGTTGTATATACGTCACAAGAGCTTCGACAGCGCCTTGTTTAAACTTGGCTTACTAGTTACGTTTTGACTGTTGCCCTGTCAATCCGCCCGTATCTAAGCGACATATAACTATTCCTTTTTCATCACCGATATTGAGAATATGACATCTTACGTCCATATTTTATCTAAGATAGTGTGACGTTACAATATCACTTTACGTATGTGTGTGTTATCGTGTCATTTGTTTCGTCAACATATCATGTAGGTAACGTATTTAAAGCTTTTTAGTTACAATATCATTGATTAACACACAAATAGTTATATTAGCCGTTGATATTACCCAGATACAAGTTACACAAAGTGTTCGTACTTTATTTTCCTAAGTATTAGGGAAGACGGTACTTTGTACTTCCGCATGGAATTTATCGGCCGCTGTCGCATCTAATTGCAATAGAAGACGTTTGTGGAACCGAAAGAGATATATCAAAGGTTCACACCGATCCACAAGCGTCTTATACTGCAGTAAGATGTAACAGCGGCCAATTAATTTCAAGCGGAAATGCAAAGTAAACGTCCACCCTAATATTTAGTTAAAGATTTTTCATCAAATATATTATTTAATGATGCAAATAAGATTAAAATAATCTGGGACAACACAGTTTAAGATAGATAATTAATAGATTTTCTTAATACACCGTTTATTGTGGCATCGCTTAGAACAACATACCGGTTATCTAAGGTCCCGGTTGAATGCCGTATCTCGAAAATATCACCGGTTGTTACGACTATCGGTCTTTAAGACTAAATATGAGTAGTCTCTTCGATGTCGTTAAAACAAATATATTACAGTCAATATGCATACTGAGAGTAAACGGATAGCAAACCGAAGGAAATGATACAAAATAATAATTAAAATATATCTATAACTTTGGTGTCTTTAACTCCATAACTATTTTTCTTTGCAGCACCGATGACGTACCGGAGATTGCAAGCGATAATCTGAATAAATCTGATAATTGGGCTGAGACCTCTTTTGGAAGGGAAGTAATGAACGTAAGTTCTAATGTATGTATAAAGTTAATATAAATCAATTATAATTACTTATGATAATGCTATAGGAGAAAAAAAGGTTTAAAACAATTGAACATATCGGACATAATACTTTTGACGTGATAACCATTCAATACTAAGATAAGAAAAAAAAGTTTAAAACTATGGAACATATCGGACATAAGACTTTTGACGTCAATGACCACCGAATAAATATTTTCTTATAGATGATTCTACTCAACTTATCTTACTCCATTGACCCTTTGTAATTTTTATAATGCGCTACAAAATGGGTGGTAATTAGAGTGTCTCAGTATAATTTTGATTTCAATAGGTGGTGAAGAAAAATAACACAAGTTATAAGAAGGCTGTGCGAGAGAGTGAATCTGATAGTTCAGAAGGCGCATGTGATAGTGAATTAGATGATATGCTCGATGAAGCACTGAACGAGGAAAGCGAGGGTCCAACACCTCCTAAAATTAATAAGGTAAACATACCAAAACGTGTGTATCCTAACTAATATAATTAATGGGTATGCGAGTTTGTTACGTTTTCACGCCTTACTGATCATAATGAAATATTGCATGCTTGTCAGGAGTACAGAAAATAATCATGTATTTATTAAGTTTTGTTCTTCTTTTTAATACCTGAATGGTTACTGGTATGGAGCTCTTCGTCAGCTTCCCTTATTATTTTTAAAATATATTTTATACTAGCTGTTACCCGCGGCTTCGCACGCGTTTTTCTTAAATATATTAAATAAATTTAAAATTGTGATTACACATCTAGTGTAAATTACAATAATACTATTTCAAAAATATTTGTATCACACGCACATCATCTACTGTAACAGGTAACGTGTACATTATATATGTGAATACCAATAGTGAATCGAATGGGATGGGATTATGATCAGCCACATAACTGGAATTTTAAACTATATGTCACCCTCAGTGCTCACACTATATAAGAAAATAATGAAAATATGAAGCTACACATTATCGAACAATATTTGTTATTTTTTTTTTAATTTATATAGATATAATATGTCCATAGTGTCGATATAATTAAGTTATTATTATACCTTGCTATAATTTAAATCACATATAAACATATGACTTTTAATTATATTTATTCTTGGAGTACAGTACAGCGCACGTCACATGTGCATGTTTACAGTGAACAACATATTTTTGATTAATTTCACACGGACGAATGCACGGATAACAGTTTATCACTACATAGTGTAAAGTAAAGTCACCACGTCTGTCTATATGTCTGTTCGCAATAAGATCAAAAACTACTGAACGCATCTTAATGTCGTTTTCACCAATATATAAAATGATTCTTGGGCAAGGTTTAGGTATAGTTTGTCTTATTATCAGGGCGGGCAACGTCTTCTAAACCCACTAGCTTAAATAAAACAGCTAATTAGTTACTTATTTGCCCGTAAAATTCCCGTAAAATCCCCGTAGTCATTTCTACAAAAAAAAAAAAACATTCAAATAGGTCCAGTCGTTTCGGAGATTACCCGGAACAAATAAAAAAACAGACATATAGACAGAGTTAAAAAAAAATGTTGATGTTTGTAGCATCACAGATTGTATTCACCAAAAATAATTTATTTTAATATAAATTACACTCACTTTACTTTTATAATACGTAATATATCACAAATAAAAAATTGACAACAAAACTAACGTAGAATAGAGTTTTTGGCGGGATTTCAGTCTGTCATGTAGTGGATTTTATATTTTTTTTCATAATATTGTGTTACATGATTCTATATCGTGTAGAAATTGGTTGCGTATTATATAATATCGTTCGTTTATTTTGCAAAAGTGAAATGAATGAAAAATAAAACCACGAAGCATTCATTCTATGGTCTTGAAGATTAAGAAGATAAAAAATTACGTTATATTATGTAGAGGATTCGGCGCATATACCTTTACATTAACTTGGACATAGAAGAAAACTAACTATATTGACAACTTCAGAATTGGCAGTATGGATTAATTCCTTCGACTGTCTTATTAGATGAATATTATTACTACTAAACTTTCTGAATAACAACACGAAATAAACTTAAGAAATGTTTGCGATATGAAAATAACACGTATAATTAAAAATCGGAAACAAAACTAACGTAGAATAAATTTTTTGAATAGGAATACAAAATAAACCATGAAAATATTTTTGATAGAATGTTATCGCGTTACCATGGCAACGCATATAATACTGACATTAACACGCAGCGGAAGCTTCCAAAATAGCCCGAATTTGAGACATTCTTCATTAGTGCTCAGCTCCTTTTGGTTTGAACGTGATGATATGTAGCCTATAGCCATCCTTGATAAATGAGCTATCTAACACTAAAAGAAACTTTTAAATCGGATCTGTAGTTCTTGAGATTATCGCGTTCAACCATACAAACAAACTCTTCAGCTTTATATATTAGTATAGATACAGATAAAAGAAAACATAAGCATCACGTCGCTTTTTGAAATTGTAGTTTTTTGAAACTATAATATCTTTAAAGGAATATATCGTGATATTTTTTTACATAGAGTCTAAATATATACCACGTAAATGTTTAAAGGGTCACATCCTTCAACCCTGTGGTAATTCATGGTCACATTTCCCATATAATGATATCAAAACAAATAATAAAGTTCGTTCTAATATTTTTAAAAGTATCGGAGCTATACTTTTAAACGTCAAAAAATTAGACCTAGCTTCAATGAACAACTGTAAAGGGGCCCTTTTCAATGATAATCGTTACGTAACTGTTTATCGTGGGAACGCTGCTCGCGAGCCGAGGTGCGAGACGCGGGCCTGATTGCGCGACAGAGCGTGATTCATTTTTTACTCCAGCTACTTTTTGGGAAAATCACCTGATGTTGAGTGTATATCAGTTTTGCGTTTCTCGAGATAATTAGGTCAAATTAAGCACCGATTTGTTAAATTGATTTAGAACGAGAATCGATTAATGATTATCCTGTAAAAATATTGCTTACGACTAAACAGTCGCTCGGTATAAGTAAAACCAGAAAGTGTAATTGATGGAAATCATATCATATCAAATCATAAATCAATATCATAAAAGAAGCCACCGCTAACATGATTTTAGATCGTCTTATTGTCTTAGAAACGGAGAATCATTCTCTTGCACGTGTGAGAATATATAGTGTAAAAAGAAACTAGAATATGTAGGTGTCCTCCAATCATATCGACCTGTTTGGAATATTTGTTTACACAAAAAAAACTCGAACGCGCAGTCTTCAAAGAGCACGGTCCTGTCGGATCCTTTACAGCAAAGCGGCTTGTCCTCATCAAGTTTCGTGTACCAGGAGAAGTCTGCGTTCACGTCGCCGCTGAAGTCGCAACCCACCAATGCACCGACACGGCAAGACAAGGGCAGCGAGCTGGTACACAGCGTCAGCTTCTACAGGAGAATGCAAAATGCAGTGAGTTTAGATTAATATTGACTTATTGTAACAACTGGTTCTGCGTAGAGATTTATTTTAACATCTTCGTCTATCTATATTCGTGCATTATTAACACAATCATTACGCTAGTAACTCACTTTGTACTAAAAATTGGTTCATTCTGAGAATTTTAGAGTTTACAAATGGGTCTGGAAGAAGTTAATATTATTTTAGTTAATTTTAAAATAATTATAATAGTCAGTTATACGATTATATAAAACTTTTTCGTAATTTTTATTCGTAGTTCTGGTAAATTCAATATTTTCGAGAAGGAATATCAATTTACAGTAAGTTCTTCGTAAAAATATTTTAATTTTATTATTTTAACTTTATTTTTTAAATTTAATTTTATTATCCACATTTAGTTTGTGCCTTAGTTTGTACTTTTATACAAAACTTAGTATGATCAAGGTGTGATTCAAAAGTTGCTGCAAAATTATAACCGAATTGTATAGCTGTTTATGATTTTGAAATTTAAAAGAAGTTTCAGAAAAAAGGTAGTCAAACTGGTATAATTACTTTGTTTAAACACATTTTACATGACCTATTATTATATGTAAATCATGATTAAAGATTAATATATGTCATAAGAGGCGAACGAACAGGTAGGTTACCATATGTTTAGTAATCACCACTGCCCATAGGCACTAGTAACACCAGAGAAGTTGCAAGTGCGTTGTCAGCCTATATTTGGTAAGGAGGGGGATGGGTAAGGAAAAAGAAATTGAGAGGGGGGAGGTGGGCCTCTGGCGCTCTCACTGACCGAACGAAACGCAACAATGTAAGCACTGTTATTTCACGTCCGTTTTCTGTGGGTCGTGTGGTACTAACTTGGACAAGCCGACCCATACATGTTGAAACCAGTTATAGCTTCAGCGTGGCTCTACCACCTACAAATATGATGGGTATGCTACAAATGTATTAATAACTCTTTCTTTTGTAGTCGTCTAACGCAGCGACGCCTCTACGCGTGATCCGGCACTGTTCGCCGGACCGTGAAGTGCCCGCTACGCCGGACGAACCGGCCGTTAACGTGGTTACCGTGAGGCAACGCATCAAGGAACTACAAAACGAGATCACCAAACAACAGACAGTTATATCACAGGTTTGAGTCTAGTTCATATATATCACAGTGGGGGCATTTTTGTTTTTTTAAAATCCGCCTGATTAGCTGCCACCCTCAAGTAGAAAATTCGTCGGCAAACACCTGTTGGTGTGTTCCGGCAGCTACACTTAAGAGCCAGTCCCACTTTTAGCGTCTCTTCCATCTTAGAACACATCGTCACTTAATATCATATGAGATGGTGGGCAAAAGCTAAAAGTGAGGATACTATAGTTGAGTGAGTTGTCTATATCTGAGTGAGTTGTTTATAGTTAAGTAAGTGGGAAAGGCCATTCAAGTACTACGTAAGCACAAATTGGGGAAGAAGGGGGTCCTTAAATTGCTTATTTTTTATGACATACGGAATGGGCGTCTGGGAGGTAATTATGTCAACAATATTTATATATTTAAACAGAACAGATTTCAAAATAGTCATATAAATGTTTATATAACCATGGGTGTGGGGCGAAAGAGCATTGCTTCTTTTGTTGACTAGTGTGAGGGAGCGGTCAGAAACTACAAAGATTCTGCTTGCGTAATACTTGAATGGTCCCAAAATAGTCGAGTGATTGGTCTATAGTTGAGTAAATGGTCTATAGGAGGTTCACGGCATGTTTATAGCCGAGATATAATGGGAGTGATTGGAAGATATATTTGATTTACGTCTATTTTTTTTTCAGGCTAGTCAAGCTTTAAATTTGTGCGCAGCGACAATCGAATTCAGCGGTTCCACTGAACAAGCAGAAGGTGAAAGGCTACTTTTGTTAGCGAGTGAGTATCATTTCGTTAAAAAGTATACGGAGTGTAAATATATTAGAAAAATACCTTTGCGCTTACAGTAAACAAACTTTTTTAAAAATGACTTTTATTATTTTTAGTTCTACTTATTAGACATATTCATTATCACAGAAAATCGACGTAAAGTAAATAGTGCTCGCATTGTTGCGTTTCGTTTGGTCAGTGAGAGCGCCGGAGGGCCACCTCCACTCCGCTCGTCCCTCCGTCCTTCTCCTCCCCTTTCTTTCTCTCAAACACAGGCTGGCAACGCATTTGTAACTCCACTGGGGTTGCATGTGTCTGGACGGCGGTGAGCACTTAACATCAAGTGTGTAGTCTGTTCGTTTGCCTTCTATCACATAAAAAAATAGACAAATTATTTTGTTAAAATACTAAACAACCACAGACTATGTTGCAGGTAGGTATCAAGCAAGTATTATATAATATAGCAAATTGTCCAATAATGAAATTATAAATATATATATCTGATGTTATCATTTGAACGTAGAGATAGGAAATTCTTAATCCATATATATTTGGAGTACTATCTCATGTTGAAAATATGTCCCACTCTAAGGCCTAAATAATGGTTCCAAGACCCTCCAAAACGGCGCTAACATATGCAAATGCTATAGATAGTCCGAAATAATCTCGTTAATATAACATAAAATAACTGTTGTTGATGTGATATAATTTTTGTGAACTATAAATTATACATTTAATGATTTTTTTTGTGTTTTGTTACATAAAACCCATTGAAATAATTGAACAATAATGGACCCTGTTAATACTCTAGTGCTACGCCAATTACATTTTAATGGACACGTTTTCCTACATAAAGATGGCTCTCTTTGGCTCTGCACGCCATAATTTTAATTATAAGTGCAGTAGGCTCTATTCCATAGGTGGTAGAGCCACGCTGAAGTTATTACTAGCTTTAACATGTATAGGACGGTTCGGCCGGGGTAGAACCACCCGACACACAGAAACACCGACGTTAAGTAGCAGTTCTTGCTTTTTTGCGTTTCATTCGATCAGTGAGAGCGTCGGAGGCCTATCTCCCTCAGCTCTTCGTCTCCCTCACCCCATACGCAATGGCAACGCTCTTGCGACACCCCTGATGTTGCTCATGTCTATGGACGGCGGTGATCACTTATCATCAGATGACCCGCCTGATCGTATGCCTCTTATGATATTTAAAAAAAGTAGGCATATAAAGTCGTTTATATTGACTGCAGCGCATCGGCGTCAGGCGTGCGTGCACGAGATGCAGCGGCTACAGGTGGAGGGCGCTGGACCAGCCGGTACAGCTGGAATGGCCTCACTGCAAATACATGGCCTCAGCGTCCCTCTGCGACGGGATTATATCAGGCATCTCAACGCAGGTACGACTTATATGATTATGCCAATTCATATATACAATGAAATAAAATTAAAGCGTTAAAAGAGAACGTTTTACTAAACTGAAACAAAATAAGTCTTAGGGTACTTATGCACTATGCAGTTAGCCGCAATGCGGCCAGCCGTCCGGTCAACCGCAATCAGAAATAGGTATGAAAAAGTAGTTGCGGCTGCCGGTCGACCGCTGCGGCCCGGACGGTTGCTATACACACTATGCGGATTGTGTTATTGTGCGGTTGCTCGCTATTGACTGTATACGTGTTCATTGACGCTCGTGCATTTTTTCGATAACAACAGACATTGAAATATTTATTTCGATACAGAAAATTTTATTATTGAGATACAAGATAGGCCAGCGATCTGGCATCTTTAATGTTTACTATCTACTTGATCTCATCGCGTGTTTGCAAATAAGGATACACCCAGTACCTTTTTATTTGTTTATTTTTCATTATATAACCCGAATAAATATAATAAATAACTGTGAAATCTTCAACGTCTACCTTCGAAATGAGTCAACTCAACCGCAAGTTACGACGGTTTATCAAATGCACGTTCCGGTTGCGGCTGCGGCTACCCGCACAGTGCGTACGTACCCTTAGACGGACATGTCATTCTTCTCCCCGATATGCCAAATCAAATGTCCGGTTCTGTACAAGTATTAAGAAGGGAGTTTGATTTGAGGGTGATGGGTTTTCCAGATGGTGCCGTCGGTCATCACGCAGTATGCCTGCTGAAGTGCAGGGACCGAGTGCTGGCGACCAGCATGCAGCTGACGCAGCCTACCGGCAGCCTGCTGCATTTCCCAGACGACATACGGATGCTGGGACTCAATAGCGATTTCAAAGTACATAATTCACTTATTTCTAAAGTGAGACGCTCTAACTAGATTGCGACCCCCAAATACCCATCTTGTTTTTATTTACGAAAACGCTATATCTCGTGGTGTTTAATTAGTCTAATCTAATGTAAATGACGATTTGGTCTAAGATAACACGCTAAACACGCTAAACCTGCTAAAAAATGCAGCTGACGGATGACACCTGTAATCATATGGTGACAGATCTTCGATTTGTAGTTGATATATAGTGAATAAAGCTTAGAAAAGGCCCTACCACCATGCTATGTTTTCAGGATGTCTATCTTAGGTCATGGTCTACGTTATCTACCATCTTGAATACAAAATTATACTTGGAAAAGTTTCCTTGTAAACGTTGTTTCCGCTTTCTTCTCTTCTCATGGGCATGCAGACCACACCGCTTATCCCACGTCACACGTCGCCGGATGGACGCGTAGTGCTTATATAGAGAGTAGTTTCTTAAAATTTTTATGATTTTGTATCAAATGACGGTATAAGTTTTTTAAAATAACAGCTAAGTGGCTAAGAAATGAAACTATAAAAAAGTGCGTAACGCATACAGAGCGTTACAATACCTCATCATTTTAGTTATATGTATAGATTAAGATTTTAGTCCTTTTTTTTCGAACCGACTACGCTATTGACCTAGCAAGGTCTTAACAGCTTCACCGGACTACATATTTCAGTCCCTTTTATTCCTTTGTTTGTGAATCACTATTACTAAAAAGTTTGCTACGTCCTATCACACGAACTAAAGAGTTCGCTACGTCCTATCTCACGAACTAAAGAGTTCGCTACGTCCTATCTCACGAACTAAAGAGTTCGCTACGTTCTATCTCACGAACTAAAAAGTTCGCTACGTCCTATCTTTGCCGTACCATGAAGCTGTGGAACAATCTCCCGGCCAGTGTGTTTCCTCCTTCCTATGGCATGGGGTCCTTCAAACGTAACGCGAAGAGACACATACGCAGGCCGGCAAGACAGCGGTGACCGGCGATGGATAGTATGTCTCTCGGTGGTCGCCACTGTTTTTGGATTGTACTATGCTTACCATCAGGCATCGTACAGTCACTTTGCCGTGCTACAATAAAAAAAAAATATATGAGTTTACGATAACGAGCTTTAATGCTATCAATAAAAACTTTTAAATTATTTATTTCAATATCATTTTATTTATAAATCTCTATTTGTTATATTTCATACTTTGTATAACACACAATACTATTTTAACAATTTAGAAAAGTAAACCTATACATGAATACGTAAGGAAAAATGTTCTATATTATTGTGATTGAATTTCGACCATCGAACGACTACTAATAGTTGAAAATAGTTTAAATTAATTGAGTTTATAAATTACAGGTGACCGTGGAGGTATATTTACTGCAAGCGTCCAAGGAAATACTGCCTCATGATGTCAAATACCATATTTCAAGTAAAAAGGTAAATCTTGGATTAAATATAACTAGATTAATATTGCAAATAGTTACTATATAATGATGGAAATTAATAAACCCATTAGTGGATCAGAAAATGAATGTAGTAAGTACCGGACTCGTTACTCACATGATTTGACAACGTTTTAAGTCGAATTATACATACATCCCAATTGTATTGCGTTCTCACGTTTGATGATTTACTCGTTACTTTGTATACATACAAATACAGAGCGTAAACTAAATATATACAAAACCTACTGTCCTGATGTTTGTTCCCGATGCATTGCGAAAGTACTCAATCGAATTTCATAAAAATTGGCATATATATATATAATTTGGACCAACTTGAGAGATAGGATAATTTATATTTCTTTTAATGACCTCAATACTATTTAATTAGAAATTAAATCATTGTCAGTGTTGATTATTGTTATTAATTCTGAGTGTCATCAGTTTTGGACAGGTGGCGCTTTATATGGGTTTGTTGACAGAAAACTGTAAGACTGACTGTTTGTTATAGGTATCCTATAGATAGCGCTATATTTTAATTTTAAATTTTTGTAGTGAAAACTTCTTTAGGCGTTGAGGACTTTTTTGGGTGGCCAAAAATCATAGAACTCGCGTCATCGTCACCGAATGCTTTCCCTGAGCTATATGTATGCTATATAGCCACTATATCTATGTGCATATATATACATAGATATACATCCGTGCGTTATTAGTATGCATTATATATATAATATTTCAATTTAGAAATTATGAAATTAATATTAATTGACGGTATAGTTAATTTATTAATTCAATACAGAACACAGTTATTAAAGTAAAACTTCTTTACGCACGCTTGACTTGCGGATTAAGGTGGTGAATGCGTGTCGAGAGCATTACGTAAATTTGTGATCGGGCTATGCAAACGGAAGTTGAGAGTTAGACATATGTTAGTGAAGATAGAAAGAGAGTTACGTTTCGTATTATCAATGAAAACTCATATTAAATTTAAATATTTCTAGAAAATTCATATATGCATGTGTACATATTACACTAACGGCGCAGCCCAGATTGGCATAGGTGCAATGTAGATAAGATAGTTATTTGTAAAGAGATAAAAATGGTTGTTATGAGTTATCCTTTAGAGATAAATATCCATTGCGAATTTTTAAACAGTCATTTTAAGATATAAAATCCGTAGTACATTAATTTGACATAAGGTTTAGCTATTTGCGGTTTAAGCGCAGAAAGATATGTCTGTTACGTCATCACATTACAAATCTTTGACTTCTTGTTTTTCTGTACTATAATATATATGTATTATACGTATAAACTTTCCTTTTGAATCTCTTTATCTACTACTATATTAAAATTAATTGGATAGTTTAAAAGATCTAAGTGAAAAGACAGCGGAAGCGACTTCATTTTATACTATGTAAAAATATAAACATGTATATATACATACATATATATAGATGGAGCTAAACAAGTTTTAATTCTTTTTTTTCTATGTCATAGCAGGCAACGAACAGACGGGTCACCTTATGTTATGTGATCACTGTCGTCCATAGACACTTGCAACATAAGGGAAGTCGCAAGTGCGTTGTCAGCCTGTGTTAGGGAGAAGAGGTAAGGGCGAAGGGAAGGGAGGTGGTTCTCCAGCGTTCTCACTGGCCGAACGAAACGCAACAATGCAAGCACTGTTACTCCACGTCGGTGTTTCTGTGGGTCGGGTGGTATGACCGGGGGTGAGCCGACCCATCCATGCTGAAACCAGTCATAATTTCAGCGTGGCTCTACCACCTCTAATATCGTTCAGTCGTGTGGTCTAAAGCACACTCGATTTTTGTATTGTATTGAGATTTAACATCTATCGATAATCCTTATGACCGCCTAGTTTTTTTTTATTCACAGTCAAGCTCGAAGCTGCTGACCCCGAAGTCTAAAGTGTCGGAACTGAAGGCGCCGCGGGTTCAGAGCCCTGCGGGACCGCTCTCTGTTCGCAGTCCACAGTTCCAGCTGCACGGGTACTGCATCTTCGCAATACAACAGGCCACTAGGAAAAACTTCACCCTTAACAAGGTATACATACAACCAGGATGTTCTTTTATTTATTTTTGGCAATTAATCTTCGAATAGATAATAACTGCCTTTGTAGAAACGGTAATGGATATTGAAAGTTTCTTGCTATCATTTCAATAAACGAACAAGATGGTGTTGTTAGAATATTGAAGAAGTATTAGTTATTGATGATACTCTGCACTCGATTCTCGTTCTAAATCAATTATAAAAAGGTGCTTAATATTTGAACTAGTTATCTAGAAAAATACAAAAATTATACCCAATCCTCTACGCGTTTATCTTAAAGTACAGTGTTGATGACCCTCGTTTGAAATGAAAGTGAACGTGAGAACGGCAGGAATAAAACAAGGAATTATTGTTACTTTTATTTGAAGGTTATTAACTCCGGGTTGTCCCTTAACAGCTTTCGGCACTGGTCATTGCACCTAGATTAATTACGATTATATCCATACCTTTGAAAGTCCTAGAACAAAGTTTAACTTAGGTTCTCTTTGTAGCTTATTACTATTTGTTTTGATATGTTAAACGTAACCATGAAATATCTTTTACAATATTGTTAGCGACTAACCTAACACCTGGTTTACTGTAAGAAGTATTCCAAAAGTGGGATGCATATTCTGTATGAGTTCGCACATAAATACAATAAGGTATTTTAAGAGTTTTATCATGTTACTAGCTTCTGCCCGTAACTTCGTGTGGCATAGTTACTTTCTCAGGCTTACGCTATCACACAGCGGAAGCTATCAGAAGAAAAAGAACGATTTTGAAACATTCTTAATTGATGCTCCGCTCCTATTGGTCCTAGCGTGATAATTTTTTTTTTACGTGGGGAAATCCCTTATGGATACCCACCCTCCCGTGGGAGAGGATAGGTTATGTCCGACTCGCACGGACTAAAACCCCACGGTGTACCGACCGACCGTAGTGTTGGGGCGGCAAGGGATCGTTCTAAGCTATTCCCCTTATATAGCCGCCCCAATGATCCGTCCGGCGGAAGGTGGCCGCCGGGCTCCTACATAAAAAGAGGCAGCTGGGTACACACCAGCTGCCTCCCCTCGTCCGCCGGACCTGTGCAATGAGGGGATGAGCCCCCCGACTACATTCCCTCAGGTCCGGCTACGGTGGCAGGAGGAGTTGGGCGAAGCGCCGCCTCCTCCTGCCGATCCTCCGTTGGCGAAGACGGCCACTGAGGGGGTCCGCCTCGCGGGACCTCTCCGCCGCCTCCTTTTGCGAGATGACTTCCTCGCAAAAGGAGGCCACTACTCGCCACGCTTGCTCGCTGCCGAGCGTGGTTTCGTCCATGCTCCTCCCCCACCACCGCCGCCAGAGTGCGGCGCTCCAACTCCCACGCCACAAACCCTCCAGCTTTATGATATTAGTATACATTACTACTCTTCTCTCGTACTTAACTCCAGTCGTCATTCAAATTACAATCACTTTTGATAGAGGGGACCGATTTTAATGAAACAAAAATTAGTTATTCCTGAGGATATGATTTATGATTTTCTTCCTGAGGTTTTATTGTGAACTCAGTATTTTAGCAGTGATGCGTGCTCATACAAATAGACAGACTGAAATTTCTAAAGTTTTTTTTTTATATATCGTAGGGGGCAAACGAACAGGTTGATCACCTGATGTTAAGTGATCAGCACCGTCCGTGCAAGCACTGCTACTTCACGTCGGTTTTCTGTGAGAGGGTGGTACTACCCCGGACGAGCCGACCAATTCATGGTCAAACCTTATATCATCAGCGTGGTTCTATTACCCACAAAAATGATTGAAATGTATTCTCTTACTTATTTCTAGACATCTGCAACAATTTTTTTCACGAAAATCGAAAAAATACTGACACGTTAGATTAACATTTTTATTATATGTATAGATATTTTTGTGCTGTTATCGTAGGTGCCGTGCGGCAGTCCTCTCGAAGGGTCCGTGAACATGGAGATACGAGCGCGGGTGGAGGTGAGCGCTCCAGCACCGCACAGCGCGTTTCTGACCGCGTTCGATGACGTCAGCGGGCTCGGCGCTTGGCACCGGCGCTGGTTCCGCCTGCAGCCGCCGCGGCTCGCATACTGGAAGTCCCCGGATGACGAAAAAAAAAAGGAACCCCCCTTTCCCCCCCCCCCCCCCCCCCCAATTCCCGTATGATATCGCTCATTTCAATCGTTTCGTTTTAGAAATTCAAAAATTTCATTTTTTAAATTAGATAAAAAATCATTTTCGAAATCCAAATATTTCATTGTCAAAAATTTCATTTTTAAAACCCAAAAATTTTTCTTCTACAATTATAAAAATTTATTTTTCAAAATAAAAAAAAAAAATTAAATTCAAATATCTCATTTCTATCTTTTATTTTAGTAAAAATTATGATTAACTAAGTAGTTAACTTGTTAGGACGTTAAAATTCAATTCGGATTTTTCTCAAAAAAAAACATCGTAACAAAGCTTTCATTACTAACCTCTACACAAGACGACACTACAATACATCACTGTATATGATGCTCTTTTTTCAAGGCTTCATAATACGTAGGCACACACACGCCTAACCACTGCCAAACGTACAACGCACAGACGAGAGCAAGTATTAAATAATGCAATTACAACGAGAAGGCCGCGAATATAAGACACATTGTATAATGCTTTCTATCTCATTCTCTCGCACGTTAAATCCTATAGTTGCATAGGTTTTTATCTCATTTTAATGTCGTCCTTTCCTCTCATTGAATTTTTAAAACACAACGGGTCTAAATAATATCACAGTTCAAAAACTACGAAAATAACCTGAACCTAGAGTGTAACTGGTTCTTAAGTATTTGGAATCATATTTTCAACCTGAGGGATCACCCTCCGATGGCCTAAAAGGAGTCTTATCATCACGCATCTCTCTACATATGACAAATTGCGTATAAAATAAAAACTTGGGGTAGGTCCATGATGATCGTTTGCCTTATTCGGACTTTATGGCCTTTGGAACAAACGGTGATTGTTCAAAATTAACAATATGAAGCATGCAGTTTCACAACTACCCATACCCACGGCTTTTTTTGTGTGGGCATGCGGGGACATGCAGTGCTCTTAAAGGTAATTTTGAAAATATTTAATAAAAAATGAAACTAAAAAAAATAAAGAGTTTAAAATAAAAATGACAAACAAGTCAATCTTGGTAACATTTACAAGAATTTTTGGATTTTACTTTATTGATAGGTCAAAGTTTTCCAAATACAAAATGTAGTCTATCTTTCCGAACACATACCGTGTTGTATAGTGGTTTGTCTCTACGTACGTACGTGGAGTACTAAAAATGTTAAAGTCGTTATTGTTCAATTATTATATCTCTAATTAAAAAGAATATAAATACATAAATGCAATTTTTGTTTTGGATTTCGGTTGCTTTTTGTTCTACAAAGTTTACAACAGTATCTTATTTTTATATTCAACTAGTACCCACAATCACAAGATGTACATTTTTGCATTTTTTGAGATACATAACATTATGGACCTACAACCTTCGAAAATTAGAGTACTTCCAAAAAAGATGTGACAAAAAGGCCTTCCCATACCCATAGGAGAAACAACCGCCTTTTGTTTTATATTAGAAACGTTTCAATAACTTTCTTCTTGTATTCATTCCAGATGCCGATTGGCGATATCGATTTAGCAACGGTGGTATCAGAGAAAGTAACGAGGGCGCCACGTGACCTCTGCGCCCGACCGAACACAATCCTTCTAGAATCTTCTGTACCCGCGGGACTCATAGTCCCAGAGTCCGGGTCGCTGGTGTACGTGAAACGAGCTGACGGAACCCTCGTTAGAAGACATCTCCTGGCTGCGGACACAGCATCCGACAGGGACATCTGGATCGACTGTCTCAATAAAGCTCTAGAATACGTGAGATGCTGCGGTACTGATGACTAGTATATATTTTCAATTATACCGGGTGACTGGTTGAACACTCGCAATATTCAAAGACATGACATTTTATGGTCACATTTAATATAGTATGTGCTTGAGTAATGTTGCTATTTTAAACGTGATGTTTTATGATGTATGAACTTTATTTCTCTTATTAAAATTTTAACTCGATGCCATATATTAATAAAAAGTTTGTACGGTATGTCACCGATTTTTATGGTGAATTATAGGTGAAAATATATTACTGAATCTGTAGTAAGACATTGTCTTAACCATATTTTCTCACGGTAATGGTGTTACTACATGAAAAATATAATATATTGTACAGTAAAAAAATCGGCAATATTTTTGTGAACGCACTATTTAAAAAAAGTATCTTTTGCATCACGTATACGAAACGCAGCCGTTAGCGTCACTGGAATAGGTTAAAAGTGAACCACATAATATTGTTTATTTATTTTTTATCTTTTTTACTATGATGTCACTCATAAAATAACATCGCGCAAACTTTTATTTTTTAAACCCCCTTACGAATGATTTTATATGGTAACAAAAAAATTGTATCACGTTTCTTTAAAACCTCTAACCTTTGTTATTATATCTTGTCCCGACGAGATTGTCATTAACACTACCTCCTGCATAAGTGCGATTTTATTTTATAAATGTCCTTAAAAATAATCAGGTATTATAATGTAGTATTACTGTATGTATATGATGAAAAAAAATGCATTGCATACGATTTATCGACGTTGAATTAGACTACTTATTGCACGTAATAACGCTCATACAAAACAGTATAATTATTATATTGTTATAAAATCATGAAGACACTGCTTTACCATGGATTATGAGTACAAAATAATGTAAGGATATACAAAATTACACCTGTGTAGTTATTTTTTTTTATTTATTGTTAAAAGATGAGGACTGCATTGTATCGGTTGTTACGAAATAAAAAATAATATATTGACATATATATAAAAAATAAAGGTGAGTCATTAAATTGATAATTGGATATAACAAAAAAAAATTATACAATCATTGGTTTCTAAAACTATCGTGTGTTTGCGATAGAAGATTTTATTTTCAATGTACAGATACCACATTTTTTTTATACTCCTAGTTGACTGGACTGTGTTTCTAATCCGCGGTCTTTTTCATACCCGTTTTAAAAGAAACTTCTAGAAGACCCAAACAAGTTTGTTTAACAAATATTAATGATTTTATTTATTTGATGATTTACGTTTGGTCTTACTTTGAGAATTTTCACATACACTAATGTTATAAAACTAAAGAGTTTGTTGCTTGAACGCGCTAATCTCAGGAACTACTGGTCCGATTTGAAAATTGTTTTAGGTGTCATATAGCTCATTTATAGAGGATGGTTATAGGCGATATATCATCACGCTAAAACCAATAGGAGCGGAGCACCAGTAAAAATGTTTCAAAATCTTTTTTTTTTCCTTTGAGAACTTACGCTCCGTGTTAGCGTGAACTGAAAGTAACTATTCCATGCGGACAGAGTCGCGGGCTGAAGCTAGTAATACAATAAAAACTAACATTAGCACCGCGTTTAGAACTTTTCATGTTTCACCATTACTTCTTAATTTTGACTTTATTAAGTGACGTAACAATATAGTAATATAGTATATTATTGTATTCATCACGAAACCTATATTTCACGTATTTATTAAGGACATAGATTAGTAATATAGTTATTATTATTATTTTTCGACCTTTAAGAATGAAAGGCGATTAATTATTTACAATATATTACAAGTGTATGACAATTAGCTTAGAGCTTTGCTATAGGTTTTAGAGTTTAAATCATGATATATTGACGATTTCGATTATTGTTTAGTTTTTGGCAGCGCCAAATCATTCCATCATTTTAATATAAAAGGGACCAATTTATTTTTAAAGAAAGTTATGATTGAATTTTTAAATTCATGTTCTAACATAATTTTGATAAATTTAAGTCGATCTTTAGAAACTCTAATCTTTGACTATTTTGTCTCTAAATAATATTATATGGCTCATATAGTTTATATTTAGTTGTTTGATTTTTTTTTTTATATCATAGGAGGCAAACGAACAGATGGGTTACCTGATGTTAGGTGATCACCACCGTCCATAGACACTTGCAACAACCAGGGGAGTCACGAGTGCATTGCCAGCCTGTGTTTGGGAGTAGGGCGGGGGGGACAGTTAGGGAAGGAGGGAGGGGAAGGGTAGGGTACGTGGGTCTCCGGCTCTCTCACTGACCGAATGAAACGCAACAATGCAAGCACTGTTACTTCACGTCGGTTTTCTGTGAGAGGGTGGTGTTTCCCCGGACGAGCCGACCCATTCGTGCTGAAAACAATAATAGCCTCAGCTTGGCTCTACCACTACTAAAAATTGAAATTGATGAAAATTCATTAATAGTATTACAATAATAATATTAACATCACAATTGTCTTATATAAAAAGTAATAGCTGAAGTTTTCCCTATTTTGATATATTTAACTCGATTTTTACATACTTTATATTTTGCCTACACTTTTTTAACTTAGTTTGATTAAAATTGAGTAGTCCGGTGAAGCCGTTAAGACCTTTACTAGGTCAATAGCGTAGTCAGTCCGAAAAAAAAATTGATTAAAATTAATGAACCAGTTCATATAAGCGTATTATATGATTAATACCGCGTTAATTTTGCCAATAAAGTAATAGTTGACTTCAATCAGTGCTTAGTGTGTTCGGACAGTGAGACAATCAAACAATGATATTTTAACTAAAAAGTTGTAGATACGTCATAAGCGCTTTGACAGCGGCTTGTTATAACTTGGCTAACTATCACACGTGATCTAGCACTATCAATCCACCTGTATCTAAGCAATATATAAATATTTCTTTTTCACCACCGATGTTGAGAATATGCCATCTCACTTCCACATTTTATCTAAGACAGTTTGGCGTTACAATATTACTTTACGTATGTGTGCATTATCGTGCCATTTGTATAAATATCATATAGGTAACGTATCTATAGCTTGTTAGTTATTATATAATTGCGATCGACGTAGAATGCTTTCGAATAATATTCGGCTTTCCATGAAAAAAAAACATTTTGATGGAAGCATAGATGGTAGGGCCTCTTCCAAGTTTTAGTGACCATCTATAATCGTCAAATTGAAGGCCTCTTTTTTCGAACTGCCTACGCTATTGGCCTATCAAGGCGTTAACAGCTTCACCGGACTACTAAGGCGAGCGCTTAAGGCACTTAGCCGATCTAATTTAATCAACCAGCTCAAAGGTGCTTGGCACACTTCGGCTTGTGTTTTGCCTAGTTCATGCAATTTGCGACCTAACTGAGCGAACATAAGCTAAGCTCCATATTCATACTTATATGAGTTATTGAAACATGTATACCAAGCATACATACCTCAATAACTCTTATATGTACTTTATGTCGAGTAATTTTCTAAACTATTTCAGTCGATAAGGGGAAAAATAAAACCCTTCCACTGTGTAAGCGTATATGCGTACACGTGTGTGGATGTGATATGTGTGACTGAAATTGAAAGCCTGCTACCATGTGATTATAGGTGTAGTCTGGCAGATGCAGTTGAGAGTCAATTTCTCTAGGTTTATCTAGTTTACCATCTTATACCACATAGTCGTTTAATAAACTGAGGTTCTGGTTAAACACTAACACTTAAGTATATAAAAGGTTATATTTTAGTTTGAGTTGTGTAGCTTTAATTTGAAAAAAAGTTTTTATATGTTTCGATTGTATGTAATTTATAAAAGTTGAATAAGATTTTCAAGTCACTTTGAGTAACATATTTTTTTTGTAAACCACCTATTAATTTTTATATTTAATTAAGGTCTAGATTTAATTACACATGTCTATGCATTTTGATGCATAAAATGACGAAACACTAAGTAGAAAGGTAGAAACTAAATTACCTTTAATTACGTAATTAATAATACTAATTTAAATACTAAGAATTCGGTATATCTCTTCAAAATTGTTGTTAAAGACAAACTGTTCTCTATACAATCGCAATAAGATTATCATTGTAATCATAGTTTACACATTTTGTATATAAAATCAATTTTACTTTCTTTGCAATAAATATTTTTTATTAAAATATATTTTTGTTTTATTTAATTCCTTTGGGCCTGCTTTTTGGTGGAGATGTTATACTATGCGTATTAATTATCTATACCTATAATAATAATGTTAATTTAACGTGTCTGTACTTTCGATCTTTGTGAAAAAAAATGTTTCAGGTGTCTTGGAATAAGTAATAAATATTTCGATCATTTTTAGAAACGTCTCTCTCTAACACAAATCTCGAATACAAATAAATTGTATGAACTGGTACCATTGCTAAAGTAGGTACTGAGTTCACAATAAAGCTTCACCAAAATAATCGAGAACAACTTAAGTCTTTGTTTTATTAAAATCGGTCAACTCTGTCAAAAGTTATTGTAATTTGAATGATGGCTCGAGTTAAGTACGAGAGAAGAGTAGTAGCTGATATTATAAAGCGGGTTTACTTTGTTGAACGCGCTAATCTCAGGAACTACTGGATTGATGTCTTAACAAGCGTGTTTGCGCCCACGCTCGCGTAACACTCCCTCGCGCCGCTCCGAAGGAGGGCCCCCTGTATCGTTCCGATACAGAGACTCACCCACATCACTAGTACACACGAGATGACCTCACATATATACATATGGTGGAAGGGTTTTATTTTTTCCCTTATTCGAACTGAATCGAGTAGTTCGTTTCATTTCCGATATACACGTGTTTGTGAAACACGTATTGTATAACTCACTATCGAGTTTATGTATTAATGAGTTTATGTACTAGCTTAGAATTGTTTAGCTACGTTAGACTCGGGAATTCGGTAACAGCCTAAGCCGGGGTGTGCCGTGCACCCTTGAGCATGTTACCTAAACAAAATCGGCTAAGTGCCTAAAGTGTTCGCATTAGTAGTCCGGTAAAGCTGTAAAGGCCTTGCAAGGAAAGGTGACTCCGATTCGTGCCGCCGTGCGGGTCGGTCGCGTGCGTAGTGCTCTTTCGATGTGATTTTTTTGTTCTTGTTTTCGCTCGATTATTCGGTCAAGTGTTCGCGGCGTGTTTACGCGTTCTGTATTCACATCGAAAGTTCGGTATTTCGTACGTTTTGTCGTGTTTTTGCTGTCTTGTTTCCCTTCTTGGGACTTGATTGCAGGCGTTCTTTTCAGAACGTAGCAAATTGCACTTTTCGGTGCAATTCTAATCGAAATTTTTAGTGCGTTCTGCGTGTTCTCCGTGTGCTGCGTGTCGCCGGTTCGCGTTCCAGGAGTTCGGCGCTTCATGCTTCGCTCCGTGGTTCGAGCTCCGTGTCGTCGCGCAGTCGAAGAAAAAAGTGTTAGGGCCTCCCCCTAGGCACTGTAGGTCCCCTGTGAGGCATTGCACTTCGCCCACAGTTTCCTTTTGGCCCGGACTCCGGAGTCCGTTAACTTCAAAAAGACGCGCCCCCCTGCCCTTCTGGCAGGGAGGTTTCAAATGTCTTCCCCCGCCCCGCACCCCTCCTCAGGCGCCGCTATGGCCAACCCGACTTCCGGAGAGCGCGAACTCGCGCGCTTTCGGAAGTTCGTCGCGACCATCAGTCCCGAGCTCATGTCCGAGTACGACCGCTTCTGTAGCGAAGCGGCCGGGTTTCTCAAGGGCGGTCCAGTCCCGTCCATCATATCTGCTGCGCAAGATGTTCTCGAGAAAAACTCTTTTGCGGCACTCTTGAACGACCCTCAGTCCTCCGAGAGCACTCCCCTTGCCCCTACCTCTTCCTCTTCTTCGGACGAGGAATGCTCCGACATGGAGCAAGACCCCCCCGCCGGGAACAACGGTTTCAGCGCCGTCTCCCGCAAGCCCAAACCGCGCAACAAGCGCGCAAACTCAACCTCCGATACCGAGGGCGCTAAGCCCTCGAAGATCTCCAACGTCAATGACGCGAAAGTGCCAAAGGCGTCACCCACGCCCTCCGTATCGGCTCCTTCGAAAACTGCGAGTCCCGCATCTTCGAGCAAGAAGCCCCGTCCCCCTACCCCCGTCACGATCCAGGACAAGGCGTCCTGACTCGATATCTCTGACCTGCTGAAGGAAGCAGAAATCCCGTTAGCCTCTGCCGTAAGTACCCGAGCGGGTATTCAGGTAAAGGTCGAAAACTGACCTACATCGCAATCTTACGCGCCTTCTGCGCACTAAGGAAATTGCGTTTTTCACATATGCGCTCGAAGAATAGCGCATGTTACGCTTAGTAATACGCAGAGTCCCCGCCCAAATTCTCGTTGACGATATCTACGAAGACCTCCGGGAACAAAAGTTCCCAGTCAAAGAGGTCCACCGCATGCGATCTTTTCGAAACAAAGCGCCCTATGACATGGTGCTTGACATTCTCAACCGCACCATGGAGGGCAAGAAAATCTTCTCGCTCTCGACCTTCTGCGGCCTCTCCGGCGTCACCGTAGAGCCGCCGCGCAAAACGTCCGTACCCTCGCAGTGTCATAACTGCCAGGAGTACGGACACTCCGCACTTAATTATCACCTGAAACCCAGGTGCGTTAAGTACCTCGGCAAACACTCCACTTCGGATTGTTCCCGAACCAAAGACTCGCCCGATCCTCCGAGTTGCGTTTTGTGCCGCGGCGGGGATCATACTGCGAATTATCGCGGTTACCCCCGCGCCCCGCGCACAAAACTGCCCCGATACCTCAAGCAGGTCTCGCCTTCCAGGGCGCCTGCAGCGGCATCCCGCCCCCGCCCTCTGCCTCTCGACTCTAGAGAGCTTTTTCGAGCCTGCCGTGCGCATCTCGCGCACCGGCAGCGTCCGCACCCGCGTTTCACGCGACTCCCCTCTCCGCGCGGGCCCCTCAGGTCCCGTGGACAACGCAGATCGCAGCGCGACTTGACTCACGACTTCAGGCGGCGAAGCCTTCACAGGCCGACACCGCAGTCGTTCTCTCCGGCATGGACTGGTCCGCCCAGCTCTTAGTTTTTCATGAGATCTCGGAGATCTTTGCTTACGACGAGGTCGCGAACGACCCAAAACAGGGCCCCATTCGCGCGACCGCGAAATTTCCCGCCATCGCGGCAATAATCCAACGGCTCGCCGCGCGCCGCCGTTTCTAAATAATAATAATCATTATTCCCAATAAAAGATAGAGTAAACTCGCGTGTTTACGTCTATCTTCCCCTAAAATCGTCAAATAATATCACTTTTCTATTTTTAGATTCCGGCGCCGGCGCCGTTCGTTTAAATTGTAAATTCGATCTTATTAAATTTTTCCTGTGGCCGGCCACATCGCGAATCCCTGTCTTGTGCGTCACAGGCAGAGAGCTCTCGTTTTTATACCCGCACACTTTTTGTTCGCGTTATCTTGGCAATATTTTTGTCCGTGGCTACCCGGGTAGACGCAAAGATATTGCTTTCGCGATACAGTACACACCACATCGATTTTACACATACACAGTCAATCAGACATGCACCTTACACATCTGGTGGAAGGGTTTACTTTTTTTCCCTTATCGAACTGAATCGAGCAGGTTTAGTTTGTCTCTTTCCGAATTACATGTTGTGTCTTTGTATCATGCAATTTTAATTGTATGATCCAAAAACGGATACATGTATAGCTTAGCATAGTTTAGCTAGGACAGATCGGGTTTCTAGGTAACGGCCAAGCCGAGGTGTGCCGAGCATCCTTGAGCTAGTTACCAAAATAAAATCGGCTGAGTGCCTTAAGCGCTCGTCTTAGTAGTGAAGGCCAAAAAAATAAGGCCAATAGCGTAGTCAGTTCGAAAAAAAAAGGCCTTGCAAGGCCAATAGCATGATCAGTTTAACAAAAAAACACTTCTCTGATTAAAAAATCCAAACATTGCTGCCTAGTTAAACATCACATGATATAGGCAAGGCGAATTATCCATTTTAGTGTCGTCATCACTTACACGATTAATCCAACGAAGTTTAAAAAGAAGTTAATAAAACACATAATTCGCAATCAACAATGATTTATTTATATGCCGTATACAATTTACTTACGATTAGAACGAAATAAAATCAACCCTGGGGCAGGGAATCATATCGCAGTCAGTAACGAATACCTACATTTAAATATCTCTACAACAATTGTATCAACAGTTCATTCATCTCTTAATACCTAATAGGAACCTTTCGTAGGATAAAGTCCTTAGAAATTAATTTATGTAGTATTTATTTACATACTTCAAGCACAATCCACTTATTTGCTATATATTCTTCAACAATTAGCGTTATCATAATTAAAAGTATTTAGATTACTTCAACGTATTCATGTGTTCTATTGAATTGTTAAACATAGTCATATTTTATGAAGGATGTAGAGCCAGGCTGAAGCTATTACTGGTTTCGGCATGAATAGCTCGGCTCACCCTTTCACAGAAAACCAGCATGAAGTAACAGTACTTGCATTGTTGCGTTTCGTTCGGTCAGTGAGAGCGCCGAAGGCCCATTTCCCCTCTTCTCTCCCGACTCCTCCCTAACGCAGGCTGGCAACACACTTGCAACTTCTCTGGAGCCATTAACCGGTAACTGTTTGTCTTTCTTTCCTCAACAGTTTAGCCACAGTTCAAATAACAGACAGTTTGGAAACTCTATAAACGCTCGCACCGGCACACTCACAAACATGCGCATCGACACGACCCCTAAGCGGACCTCGCGGTGCTGTTCATAGAATTCCTTTCAAAATCTCTCGTCAATGCGCGAGTTTGTGTGAGTGTGCTGTTTTCGAGAATTTTTTCGTAGTTTCAGTACTGTGTCTCATACTTATACTGTGGTTTAGCCTTGAAGATGAGTGTTGGTCCTCTTGTTATGTTGTAATATCTATAAATATATTATTGTTTTTTTTTTTTTTTATTGAAGCACGACAAAGTGACTGCACTATGCCTGATGGAAAGCATAGTACAATCCGAAAACAGTGGCGAGCACCGAAAGACATTATCCATCGCTGCTCGCCGCTGTCATACCGGCTATAATGACGAAAGTCACCCGGTACTGGATATGCACAGGCTGATCCCGAAACACGACGCGCAAAAGCGAGTCACTATGACGGGCTTTTTCGCCATGTACATGGTGGTTGCGACCCAGTTGGGCTGTAAAACCCTACCACCCTGCATAAAACCCTACCACCCTCGTAAATATAATGTTTTGTAATCAAGAGAGTACTTTAGCCGAATGCAGAGTGCGATCACAGAGTACCTACACGACGTTAAATATATTAAATAAAATATATGTAAAAGTATGTACAGTAAATTGAATAATATAATTATTACAAGGCAAGTATTATTATCAATAGTTTTAAGCGATAAATGTTTTTTTTTTGTGCGAGCAGACGTCTTTGTTCTCGTTGATTTTATGGCAAAATCTTAATCATCGTCGTATTTGTCCTCTTCGTAGTCCTCTTCTTCCTTATCCTTATGGTGTTTTGCAGATAGTTCCTCTGTCATGACCCGCTTTATCTCGTGCTGTTAATAAAAAAAACACCTTTTCAATAGCTATTTTTGATCGAGAGTCAATGTTCTATATGGAATATATTAGCCACCATTTTATTACGGTAAACAAGGAATGAAAAGAATGGATTTCAAGAGATCTCTACTTGTACCATGTCTAAGAATCTTTCGCATGAAAACATCTCTACTAAATCATTTGAACTTTATTAGGACGCGGTTATAGTAACGCGACTGCTTAATCTGTGCACTCCATACAGAAACATATAAAATCTATACTAATATTATAAAGCTGAAGGGTTTGTTTGTTTGGTTGAACGCGCTATTTTTTTTTTTATATCATAAGAGGCATACGAACAGGTGGGTCACCTGATGTTGATCACAACTGGCCATAGACACTTGTAACACAAGTGGAGTAGCAAATGCGTTGCCAGCTTGGTGGGGGGGGGGGGGGGGGGGGGGGGGGGGAGTAGGGAAGGGGAAGTAAGGAAGAGCAGAAGGGGATATGGTCTTCCGGCGCTCTCACTGACCATACAAAACACAACAATACTACTTCACGTCGGTGTTTCTGTGGGACGGGTGGTACTACCCCGGACGAGCCGCCTCGTTCATGCTGAAACCAGTAATAGCTTCAGCGTGACTCTACCACCTACAAAATAATCTCAAGGACTACTTGGTCTGGTTTGAAAGATTATTTCAGAGTTAGATAACTTATTTGTTATAGGGCACTATAGGCTATCTCATCACGCTAAGACCTATAGGAGCGGAGCACCAATTAAGAATGTTTCAAAATCGGGATTATTTTTCCTTCGGTGAGGTATGACAAACTCCCTTGCAGAGGCTAGTTATTAATGTATAACATTAAATTATATTTCACTTATACTTTTTCAACCTATAGCCACGCCATTGTGACTAAATTGAAGTGTATATGCGTGTTACTTTATAATACGTTTCTTGTAGAAATCGAAAATGAATATTCAATAAGGATGCAATTATGATTATTTACTGATCTGATTGTAAATGATTACCGTTATCTATAGAAAATTGCTCTAAATATGGCAATTATACATACTTGTACACAAATCTAAAACTGGAAGATGTTTACGAGACGCCATTTTTAAAAAAGGTGATATTGAACCTAAAGATGAGCAAACTAAACATTATCCTGTTTGCCAAAGATGTATGGAAAAGAGTCATTCTGCTTTATTACACCCTAAAATATGTGTTGTTTTAAAGGCCATGACCTCATGACAGTTTGTGTCTAACAGATATTTTTTGTTTGATTCCTTATCAATTCTAAGTCTTATGTTTTTCTAAATAAAAGCTTCGTTGTATTTATATATAAATTGATTTTTATTGAAAACTAGTTGACCCCACGACACCGTATGCATCGTATTTCATATTTCGTTTTATTAGAAGTGACATATTATTACATTAACTGAACGTCAATTAAATAAAATTGTCATTTTTTTACAAAAAAAAAAGTATATATCTCTTCTGCTGTCACTTGGATTCGAACTGGGGTTACACGGATTTTCGAAGCAACCGATTTCCATCTGAACTATTTCTGTTTTGACAACGCCGGCGAAATTTACCTTTACATTCTAACTATATTTTTTCATTGCCTAAAACTCAGTTTAAAAAATTGTCTATGAATAAAATCTAGCTAGATCAATTTATCATCCCCGAAACCACCTACATACTAAGTTTCAAGGAAATAGATGACGCCGTTTCCGGGATCCTGAATATATAGAAATATAAAAATATACTAGAATTGCTCGTTTAAAGGTATTAGATTAATGCTTATAAATCAATCGTGATATATCAACTTAGAAAGAACAGTAAGCTGATCTAATACAGAATAGAGAGATCCCTATAGATATATTTTAAATGTATGTTAAAGAGTAGTAATTTTCCTTTTTGGAAGCGCTTTATAACCTACTAGCCTCTTCCCGCGACTTCACGTGGAATATTTACTTTGGGCTAACACGCAGCGGATGCTCTCAAGAGGAAAAACAACCCGATTTTAAAACATTATTTATTGGTGCTCCGCTCCTATTGGTTTTAGCGTGATGATATATATAGCCTACAACCATCCTCGATAAATGATCTATATAACATTGAAAGAATTTTCTAAATCGGACCGGTAGTTCCTGAGATCACCCCCTACAACGTCAAAAACTCACAAAGTTTACCTCTTTATGATATTAGTATAGATTTTCTTAGTCTCATGTCATAACTAGGTTGGAAATCTTGCTGGCTAACCCATCCTATAAAACTACATAATATATGTATAAATAATACTTACTATAAAATGACGGCAAAGTTTGGTGAACTGAGCGCAATCGAGACCCAGTTGAGGCGATCCTCGCTTTCCTCCCGTCCAGTCTCTGCTGAACGTGATCTGTGCTGACACCAACACCACTATAGCGAAGATTCCCATTAATAGCACGTATCTAAGATGTATAGAAATATATGTAATACATGACATATCTGTTTTTTTTTTTCTCGAACTGACTACGCTATTGACCTAGCAAGGTCTTAACACCTTCACCGGACTACAATATATATAGAAATATGGTATACTAGCTGACCCGTGCAACTTCGTTTACACCAAATTGGTTATCACGCGAAAAAAATGTTTTTTTTTTTTATCATAGCACGGCAAAATGCCTGCACTATGCCTGATGGTAAGCACAGTACAATCCAAAAACAATAGCGACCACCGAGTGACACACTATCCATCGCTGGTCGCCACTATCATGCCGGCCTACAAAAAGCTGGATATGCACAGGCTGATCCCGAAACGCGACGCGCAGAAGCGAATCACTATTACGGATTTTTTCGCCATGTACATGGTGGTTGTGACCCAGTCAGGCTGTAAAGCCCTACCACCCCGCAAATAAAACTGATACCCGATTGCAGCCACAACTACCGTTTCCAATTGTGAATCCAAACTATCCACGGATTCACTTAAACATATACCCAGATTACATGTATTCATTTTTTAAATAAACCTAGTACCCATTCGTAGCGTCATCTACCAGGATCAATTAAAATAAAAACTAACCTACATAAAACTGAATAAACATCTCTACCACTTACTTTATCATAACTATCTTTGACTTGTATTAAAACCTTTTTATACTCCATTGTATTAAAAAAAAATATATGAACACCGTATCGAAGCGTCAAACATCCCGCCGAAAACGTCAAATGTCACTTGCTTGAAACTATTGTCTAAGAGTTATAAACTGTTTCAAAAACGTATTTGAAATATATTTCCAATATATTTTTATAAATAATCTCTGTACCACTCACAACATAGTACCTATCACCTTCAAACCAAGCCAGTTTTATACATCAGATTCAATCCCTCGGTAAGGATCCCTTGAGTGCGTTGCTTGCGCGATACGGTGACACACAAATATACATCACTGCTACAACACTACACGATCACCCCCACACACGTGAAACACATGAAACACTGAATGATGATGAATGAAACATGTTACACATGAAAGTGGAAGGGTTTACTTTTTTCCTTATCGAACTAAAAAACTCTCAATTTTCCGATAATAAATATATGCAGGAGTTGTTAAGGCGTGTATGCTTGGTATACATATACGTTTCAACAACTCATACATATATGAATAGTTAGCTAGATTAGTTAAGATAGGTCGCGATTTTGCATGCAACAGGCAACAGCCAAGCCGAGGTGTGCCGTGTACCCTTGAACTGGTTGCCAAAATAAAATCGGCTGAGTGCCTTAAGCGCTCGTCTTAGTAGTCCGGTAACTTATATACGTATATAAGTTATTGAAACATGCATGTGTACCAAGCATGCGTGCCTCAACAACTTCTATATGTATTTTGTGTAGGAAAAAATCCTCTAAACTATGTAGGATAGGATAACGAAAAATAAGGGTAGAACTCTTGTGTCACTGTATCGCATGAGCAGCGTACTCAAGGGCTCCACGCCCAGGGAACAGATCTAGGCTTGAGCCGCTGCCGAGAAGGGCCTAATTTGGTGTACGGGAGCGAAATTTAGTCCGAGACCACGGCGGCGTGATCTGCGGTTATGCGGGCGTGGGTGAGAACACGCTCTGTTTGAAGAGACAGGCTGGTACTGATCGTTCGCTGACGTGATTGAATCAGGAGGGTCGGTAAAAATGTGTCGCGGTCGTCTTCTATACTGCGCAGCGTTGGGTACGGGTTCATCGTTCGCGGCGAATACCACTAACGGGCTGGGATGATTCGCGGCTTTTTCGAAATAACTACCTGTAAGTGATTTTATATACGCTCAGACAGAAAGTATCTCCAGGTCCTGTGGAGATCCTTATTCCGGACGTACTATGGGGCACCGGTGATTTTACGTAGGGCTCAGTTCTGGAGAACCTGCAACTTTTGAATACGATTTTGCGCATGTGCAAAGACCGAACAACTGTACGTCATAATCGGACGGATGCAAGTTTTGTATAAAGTGAGTTTGTCTGAGGGATATTTTACTCTTATGACAAAGCAAATGATAGAAACGACCTAAGACCATACGGCTTTGTTTCGCACTCTTTCTGTGTGTGAATCGAAATTTAAGTGTTTATCTAAAGTAACACCAAGATATTTCACCTCGCCGGCCCAAGGTATTTCGGCTTTGTATAGCCTGATGGTCGACGACGCATATATT
Organism: Antheraea mylitta; assembly: GCA_014332785.1. Lineage (NCBI taxonomy): Eukaryota > Metazoa > Arthropoda > Insecta > Lepidoptera > Saturniidae > Antheraea > Antheraea mylitta. Next base: position 585,823 of record JACEII010000037.1, read on the forward strand.
TGAGATGGCGTCAATCCCAAGTCATACGTTTACGTTTATCGTTGTATATGGTGGTCAATAATGTTTAATAAAATGAAATTGGTTCTTTGCTATGAAAAAAAAAATGATTTGAAATTTATTATTGGAACGAAGTTCCTTACGGCAGGCTTGGAGGAGATAGGGATTTTGCGCGACCGAACTGAAAAAAATGTGATAGTAAAACTGTAACGAAAAGTGCGTGGAATGAAACAGTTAAATGAGACGTGCGCAGGCGCGACAGTCGTATACATAAGCGAGTAGTGTATAATATCTTTCTCTTTCTCCTTTTTTGTAATTATTTCTATTTCTATGTAATTTTATGTTGTCAAACAAAAATAAAGAGACATATTTTGTTATTTTAATTGATAATTTGAATTACGATTACATAAAATTGAGCACGATTTTTTTTTCCAAATAGTGTCCATTCTACATTAGCCGAAAGAACTTCGTTCCTACCTGGTGTCCCACGACACCACATTCTTTTTTTTATTAATAAAATATATCAGCGGGTATATATATGATTGTTTATAAAAAATGTGTCTGAATGTTTAATTGCGTTTAAAAGTTACTGAAAAAAATGTTCCTAAACTTATTATTGATTAATCATAAATCAAAATGCCTATTAAAAATACAACGTTAACCCGCTACCAAGTGTCCTAAATTCTGTATATTGATATATTGATAATTTCTGTAGGTGGTAGAGCCACGCTGAAGCTATTACTGGTTTCAGCATGAATGGGTCGGCTCGTTCGGGCTGATACAGAATACTTACAGAAAACCGACGTCAAATAACACTGCTTGCATTGTAATGTTTCGTTCGGTCAGTGAGAGTGCCGGAGGTTCCCTTACACTCCCCCATATACAGGTTGGAAACGCACTTACAAATCCCCTGGTGTTGCTAGTGTCTATAGACGGTGGTGGTCACTAAACATCACTTGACCCACCTGTTCGTTTGCCTCTTATGATATAAAAAAAATATATTGATGTATTAAAGAATCAGGTATTCTAAAATTCTTGTTCTTTTAACGTTGCCGGCTCTTGTACTAAGGTGTCGCAAAAAAGTCTAGTTACGTTAACTGCAAATTTTTGTTTTTCGTTATTCTGGAGAACTCATTGCGTTTTATGGGACAAAGAGTATCCTGGATGTAGTCTTCTAATATTAGTTATCACCGTGTCAAATTTCGTTAAAATTGGTTCAGTACTTTCAGAGTAATTCGGGTTTATATTCTAGACTTTAATCCTTTATCCTGGAGAACCCTTTGCGTTTTATGAGACAAAAAGTATATTTGATGTAATCTTGTTATATTAGTTATCACTATGTCAAGTTTCATCAAGATTGATTCAGTACTTTCAGAGTGATGCGTGTGCATAGGGACAGACAGACAGACAGACAGACAGACAGACAGACAGACAGACAAAAATTGTAAAAAGATTATTTTTGGCTTCTATATCGATAACATAGTCTACCCTGATTAAAATTTTCAAAAAATATTTAATGTACAGATTTCGACTTGTTACAGTTTTATTATAGTATAGATTGGATACAACGTAATGGGCATAATGTAAAATCATAGAAACTTGCGGTTGTGTGCGCATCATTCAATAAGTTCTCAATATTTTTTTTTATATTATAGGAGGCAAACGAACAGGCGGATCATCTGATGTTAAGTGATTAGCGCCGTCCATAGACAATAGCAACATCAGGGAAGTCGCAAGTTTGTTGCCAGCCTGTGTTTGGGAGGAATGAGGAAAGGGGAAGGGCAGAGGAGAGGGCAAGGGAAGTGGGTCTCCGGTGCTCTCACTGACCGAACGAAACGCAACAATGCGAGCACTGTTACTTCACGCTGGATATCGGAAAATTATCGAACAGGAAAAACTCTAATTTTCCGATAAAAAAAAATATATGGAGGGGTTGTTGAGGCGTGTATGCTTGGTACACATATGCGTCTCAACAACTCAAACATATATGAATAGTTAGCTAGGTTAGCTAAGATAGGTCGCGAGTTTGCATGTAACAGGCAACAGACAAGCCGAGGTGTGCCGTGCACCCTTGAGCTAGTTGCTCAAATAAAATCGGCTGAGTGCCTTAAGCGCTCGCCTTAGTAGTTCGGTGAAGCTGTTAAGACCTTGCTAGGTCAATAGCGTAGTCAGTTCGAGAAAAAAAAAAAAAACTTCACGTTGGTGTTTCAGTGTGTCGGTACCGGGAGCGAGCCGAACCATTCATACTGAAATCAGTTAGAGCTTCAGCGAGGCTCTACCATTTATTAGATTTCAATCTTTGTTTTACGTATAAGACATTTGGCATTACTCCTTCGGCGATGTTTCTTTGCTCATAAGGGAGAAGTGGTCAAAGTAGAGTCTAGCTTATGTTTGCTCTTCCTAAAATGTATTATCAAGATATTAACGACGAAAACGAAGTCACGGGTATTATGTAGTAAAATATACAATTCTGTATTAAATACCAAGACAATAAATACCACATCGTCATTGTGTTTCTTAAACAATATGAACGCTCTAACTGCATATCAAGACTTTGCTAAAGAAATACAGAAAAATATGTATCTAGAAAGTTTTTATTCTATATCCGCTTTACTATAAATCTCAGTGCAATTCATTCTATATCGTTCAACCAATCACCATGAAGATTTGTGTGTGAAATATTAATACGCGATTGATGTACGATTGATTGAACATGTATAACAATTAATTATTTTAGGTGGTGGAACCACGCTGAAGCTATTACTAATTTCAGCATATCCGGGTCGACTCGTCCGGGGTAGAACAACACTCTCAAGAAAACCGACGTGTAGTAACGGTGCTTGTATTGTTACATTTCGTTCAGTCAGTGAAAGCGCCGGAACCTACCTCCCCACCTCACCTTCTCCCCGTCTCCCATTCCTCCCAAACATAGGCTGGGAGCGCACTTGCGATTGCCCTGGTGTTACTAGTGTCTATGGATGGCGGTGATCACTTAACATCAAATGACCCGCCTGTTCGTTTGCCTCCTATGATATAAAAAGAAAGTATTTAAAAAAAGTAATTCGTCTGTGTTCTTTAATTGTAACAATATACTTGATTGAAGAAGGCGTTACTTTGCGGAAATCCATCATTAAATATTATAGTGGACGCTACTTTACACTTCCGCCAGGAATTGATTGACCACCACTACCTCTAAACGTGTTTCGCTCCGTCACGGAGCATCATCAGATCGATGCTGACTCAACCGACTCTTCTCGCCTGCTCACATCGGAAGAGTCAACATCGATCTGTTATAGGGATCTTAAAAAAATCCCTTTAAAAAAAAAAGATTTATTTAATTAATTATACATTTATTATTTAAAGAAGAATTGTTCACTGAATTATTAGGATTTTGAGTGTTATGGACCGAGACTTGGAATGAACTAAGACTGACTGGGTGATAACGTGGAACGTGTGAGAACTCGAAAAATGCTGACGCTAGCTAGGTACTGGGAAAGGTACTGGATAGGAAGGGGTATAGTTCTGTGGTGTTAGAGAAAGGTCAGCATATAAGGGTACATGGTTAGGGTATAACAGATCTAATGATGCTCTGTGACGGAGCGAAACACGTTTATACGTAGTGGTGGTATTGATCACACGCATATTGACACAACTGAAGGCGGAAGTGCAAAGTAGCGTCCACTATTAAATACGTAACAACATATATTATTACAGAGGAAAAAACATAAGAACTACACTGCTTGTCTCACTTCTTCACGGCAAGAAAACATGTTGTTGAATACATAGTTCTTGTAAAAATAGTAGTTTCTTGAATATTTAATAACTATGTATTAAACGTAGATATCGTGAGAATGATAGTATAAGTGGGATTTTAAAAAAATCTAAATCTATCCCGGTTTTTTTTTGGGCAATGCACGTAACGCTTGGCTTAAGCTAATTTATTTATACGAGATAAATAATCAAATGTGCACGAATTCATGGCCATATTCAATCATATATTGTTAAGTAGTCAGAAACTTCACTTATTGACTGATTTTAACTGTTAACTATTACAAGATGCGTTAATACGAGGCACTGTGACGACTCTTATAACGGGTTCCAATGTTCCAGTTAGGCACTAATGTCTTGATATTGATGTTATCGCAATACATTCGTTTATCCAGCAGAATTCACATATACACTATTATCTCGACACATAATTCCACACCGTTGTACACTTAACATATTATCTCATAATGTCTCGACGCACTTCTTCATATAACATATAGGAACTTTTAAATGAGGCGTGAAGAATGTCTTTATACATTAATCGTCATATAAGTTTTTACTAATCAGTATTTAAAAAATATCCAAAACATTGCAACGACGCGATTACTTGATAGTAATAATATAGGCAATATTTAAAACATAATTTTTTAAATGTAAAATTTCTTAAATTCCCAAATGTTTTTTTCTTAAATAATATTTAAACACTCGCCTATATTTAACTGCTACCATTTTTTATTCTTCGCCGATCACAACACGACACTACAGTGGCAGAATGAAATTCACGTATCAACTTATATACCGCTTTCAAGATCTGTTCTGCGCATCTTCAAAACCCTTTTGTTGAGAATTTATACAGGGTATTTTTAGTATAGGTTTGATATTTCACAATATACGATCACACCTATTCCCTGGTGCCTAGATAAAAACGTACTAATTTTAAATATTACATAGAATTTCAAGTGTTATAAGTATTATTGATATAATATATTTAAAAAACAATAAAGTGATTAATTAATAGTGACCTACAAAATATTCTGAACGAATTCGAAGCCGGTAACATCAGATTTGATGATTTTTTGTACCCTATACAACGTGTATCCAAAATTTAATGATGATTGAGGTGAGAGTATAACAAAACAAACAAAACTACATCCGCATTTATAATATTAGTTAGGATTTGGATATTATTTACACGTATATATTAGTTGTCTGTTGGTTAGTCCCGGAAAATTTTCAAAACAGCTGAATCGATCTTAAAAAGATTTTCCGGCAAATATAGAGCTCTCCAAAGTATTGCCTATTGCGCTTTTATGGTCTAGACAACAATAATACAATTTAGTAGACGTAACCTAAAATGTATGTAAATATGTAAATAAAATGATAGACGGCTACTGCTGCGCGCTCATCGGTATCCAAGCTCAGAAATATTGAAAATAGACAAGCCGCTTGGGAGATTTCATTGAAAACTCTGCCTAATCCCTTCGAGATGTAACAAAAGAACTGAGATATTAAAGGACGCAGGCGAAATCGCGGGTACCAGTTAGTTAATTTTAAAGTTTTGAAATCCTCGACAAACTTTTTCACCGCTCTGAATACATTTGTGCAGAACACATATTTTACTATAAAAAATATTATAATATATGTATAGCATCGTAACAAGTTAAACATGAATAAATATCAATTTTAGATTCCTATAACAATATTTAAACTTTGTTTTATATTAAATCTTGATGATCTGGGGTGGGAAGTTGATTTTAGGTCTTGGTGGGTATTTAAGTTGGTGAGACTAGCGTGCTTTACAAAATACCAATAAACTAATTGCTGTGTTTATGGCGGAACACTTGTTCTAAGCAAGTACTTGTTATAAGCAATGCCTCGGCCAGTCCGAGTTATCCACGTCCCCGTCGTCCACCCTGGGACCTGCTACAGCCGCGTAGCCGCGCGACCGCCATCTGTCAGCTGTAGTTGCTAAGGATGCAGGGCGTCAGCCGTGTCTTCTGCGCCATAAAACAGAAACGTCTCAATAGGGAGGATACCCGTAGTAAAACCGAGCCCGTCCATGGGCTTAGAGGTGGCAGCCCCACCATTGGTTTAGGGTACAGCGGGTTAATCGCCTACATACCTGAAATCAAATCGATTACTGAAACAGACTTATTATGCCCTCTGCCCCGACAATTTGGGGACATAGAATCCCAAGAGAGAGAGAGAAATCTTGATGATATTACGGGTACGCCCGAACATACGGCTATATTTAGAGAGAGTAAAAAGATTGAAGAGGACTAATATATAGTGTTTTTTGATTATGGGTATCTGTAATAATCAAACAAGACATGATAGATATCGTTGATGTTACCACACTTATTGCTAAACTAGTCCTTGCTTTTTTATTCGAAATGACTACGCTATTGACCCAGAAGGTCTTAACAGCTTCACCGGACTACTAAGGCGAGCGCTTGCGGTACTCAGCCGATTTTATTTGAGCAACTGGCTCAACGGTGCACGGCACACCTCGGCTTGGGTTGTTGCCTGATACATGCAATTCGCGACCTATCTGAGCTGACCTAAGCTAACTATTCATACATATATGAGTTGTTGAAGCATATAGCAAGTGTACCAATCATACATACCTCAACAAATTTTATATATATTTCTTATCGGGTAATTTTCCAAACTATTTCAGTTTGATAAGGGAAAGAAATAAAACCCTTCTACTTTCATGTGTAAGCGTGTAAGCGTGTATGCGTGCACGTGCGTGGCGGTGATTGATATGTGTAAAGTTGTTGTAGTGATGTAAGATTTTGTGTCACTGTATCGCGCGAGACTAGTTCTTGCCCGCGACCTCATTCGTGTAGTAATAATTATTTTGGGCTAACGCTAACATGCAGCGGAACCTCTCAAAAAGAATAAACACCCCGATTTTGAAACATTTTTTATCAGTGCTCCGCTCCTATTGGTCTTAACGTGTTGATATATAACTTATTCCTATATATACCATCCTTGATAAATGAGCTATATAACACTGAAAGAATTCAAATTGGACCAGTAGTTGCTGAGACTACTCCCTACAACGTCACAACTCAGAAACTTTACCTCTTTATAAAATTATTATAGATGGTGAATCTAGAACATTTATTATAATATAATTCTAGTAGCAATATGAGGCCGTAATGATAAATCTCAAGAATATGTTAGGCGCTTTTATATGTAAATACATACTCGTGGCATATGCACATTTGCATACAAAATATACACACAGAACTGCGTAATATTTTAAATTATAACTTTAATAAATTCAGCAGATTAATTTGCTACGTAAAAAAGACGTGTATTATTCATATAATCATATTTATATAACTAGTAGTTCCTGAGATATGCGCGTTCAACCAACTAAACAAATAAACCCTTTAGTTTTATAATAACTACTATCCTTCTTTCGTACTTAGTTCGGGCTGTCATTTAAATTACAGTAATTTTTGTTAAAGTGGATTAAATTTAATGAAACAAAAACTAAGTTTTTTTTAAACTTTATTTTTGTCAACCAATCTTTCAGATTAATACTGCCATTGTCTAGTAGTTAATAATATTACGAGCGTCGTGTGATCATTTCAATATTCTAACAAGATGGTGGATCCCTTGTTAGAACCTGCTAGGGAGTTTTTGTGGCATCTCAGGATTTCATGCTCCGTGGTATTATTTTCCATTCACTTATGCTCAATAAACTAACTATATTACATAAAACACCACCAAATTTACAGAATATACAGTCAAATAACAAAAGATTATGAATAAAATATTAAATCCACTACATGACAGACGAAGATCCCGCCAAAAACTCCAAAAATTAAGTTATTCTCGAAGATTTGCTTTATGATTTTCTTGATGTGATTTTATTGTGAATACAGACAGGCAGACATTCCTAAAAATGTTTGAAATATAGGCTATTACTTATTCCTAGACACCTGCAACTATTTTTTTCACGAATATCGAAAAAGTACAAACATTTAAGATTTACATTCTTATTATATGTATAAACTAGCCTCTGCCCGCGACTTCGTTCGCGTGGAATAGATACAGCAACACGCAGCAGTTCTCAAAAGAAAAAAACATCCCGATTTTGAAATATTTTTCACATGTGCTTCGCCCCTACTGGTCTTAGCGTGATAGTATATAGCTTATAACGATTGTCGATGAATGAGCTATATAACACTGAAAGAATTATTCAAATCGGACCAGTAGTTCCTGAGATTACCCCCTACAACGTCACAATATCACAACGTCACAAACTCACTAACTTTACCTCTTTATAATATTAGCATAGATAGATATAGTTTATTCTTTAGGAACGGTCATAGGAAAGTTTTTTAAATTTACTCTATACTAAATTTTTCTTTCTCGAACTGACTACGTTATTGACCTAACAAGGTCTTAACAGCTTCACCAGACTACTAAGGCCAGCGCTTAAGGCACTCAGCCGATTTTATTTTTGGCAACTAGCTCATGGGTGCACGGCACACCTCGGCTTGGCTGTTGCCTGATTCATGCAATTCGCGACCTATCTTAGTTAACCTAGCTAACTAACTATTCATATATACATATGAGTTGTTAAAACATATATGTGTACCAAGCATACATATCTCTACAACTCTTACACATATTTCTTATCGGAAAATTACGGACGTTTTTTCAGTTCGGTAAAGGAAAAAAAATAAAACCCTTCCACTTTTATGTGTAAGCGTGCACGTGTGTGGGGGTGATAGTGTAGTGTTGCAAACAACGCACTCAAGGGTTCCCCGCTGAGGATCGGACCTAGATACCAAATATACTTTTGAATTGACGTTGGCTTAGTTGGTAGTATGTTCGGATACAGTGTCGATAGAGTCAAATATTTTGGTGCGGGAAAGCATCGCGATGAAACCATGGCATGGTGATAGGATATTTTGCTAAGTCTACCTGACTATCTGTCACTCTCATCGTAAAATTATGATTGAAAATAGACTTTAACTTAATTATCATTGGGGCTAGGATTGTGAAAGTTGGTATATAAGATCCTTTTACATTGTAGGTGAGCAGTAAGGTAACACTTTTGGAAATTCAACTCCTTAGGTGGTGAAAGGGAATGAAAGTTAATACAAAAATCAATCATACTTCTGAGAGTAAGTCAGTTATTCTTTTATATACAGGGTGGATTTTTTTAATGCCACCTGGAGGGGGAGTACTTTAAATAATAGAAATAGCAAATTTTACTACAAAGAAATATTTTATTTTTATTTTTGAAAAGAAAGATTCAAAGATTTTGGATCGATCGTCAGGGTCAATCACAAGGATGAAATCTCTCTAACATACTTAAATGTGATTAAAAGAAAGCCATGAAATCTGTACTTATAAATTCAATAGGTCAAGCTAAATCACTTTTACTCATAGATATCCATTTCATATTTTTTTTAGATATTTAGTTAGATAGTGATAATGTCCTTTTCTGTATCTCTGAAAATATGCATGCAGAATTTTATAACGTTCTGTTGAGTAACTAAAGCTGCTTAGTAACAAGTAAACAAACAAACAAATTCATATTTACATTTAAAACATTAGTTAGGAACCTTGAATAATGTATACGCCTTCAGCTTCAAATTATATTACCATAAAAAAGCAAATATTTTTTGTTTTAAACAAAAGTACATGGGCGGCCAAGCGAAACTCGGTTTTTTAAAAAAACATTATTAAATTAAAATACTGTTAGGTTTGTCTTGCAAAATTTGGGTTTTTTCATAAAAAATAAAAAAACGATATATCTTTTTGCTATCACTCGGATTCGAATTGGGGTTACACGGATTTTTGAAGCACCCGATTTCCATCTGAGCTATTTTTGTTTTGACAGCGGCGGTGAAATTTACCTTTATATTCTAGCTATAATTTCTAATTACCTGATAACTCAGTTAAAAGTTATCTATGGATAAAATCTAGCTAGATCGATTTATCGTCCCCGAAACTACCTACATACTAAGTTTCACGAAAATAGTTGTCGCCGCTTCCGGAATCCGGAATATATAAAAATATACAAGAATTGCTCGTTTAAAGGTTTCAGATAAAATGAACTACATTTCACTAAGTCTTTTATTGAACTATAGGTTTAACTCCAGTTCCAAAGGTAATCAAAACTGCAACTATATCGGTATTAGTCAGATACGTGTCATTATTATTGTTTAATTGTAAGTTAATTATGATTGATTGTTATTGACATATTTTTCTGTTTTATATATGGGGCTATCTGAAGAGTTGTGTACCTATTCTTATTAGTGGAATACTCATTGAGTACACTACTTATCTTAATAGGTAATGATATTGTTTATGAATGCATGGAAACAGCCAAATCATATTACTACTTATATTTACTTATCTATACTTCTATACTAATATTATAAATAGGTAGAGTTTGTGACGTTGTAGGGGGTAATCTCAGGAACTACTGATCCGTTTTGAAAAATTCTTTCAATGTTATATAGCTAATTTATCGAGGATTTATCGAGGAAGTGAGTCAATATGAGTGGAACACCAATGAAGAATGTTTAAAAATCGGGGTTTTCCCTCGTGAGAGCTTCCGCTGCGTGTTAGCGTTAGCCCAAAGTAACTATTCTACGCAAACGAAGTCGCGGGCAGAGACTAGTAATTTATAACAACACATCGACAACTGACAAGAAGCTGATTTGAGAAACTCGAGTACATCACTACTGCGGCATGGCACCAATGGCACAAAAAAGTTTAATATAAATAGAGATTATAGTTAAACGCCAAAACTTATAGGGTGTTATTACAAAAAAGTTAAATATTATAAGTTTATGTTTTAAATGTACCGCGCTTGCTGAATGTTCGCCATCTTTCTCTTTTGTCTCGCTTTGGTTAGGTTAGGTAAGACTTGCGAAAAAAGGATAACGCGAACTTGCCTCGGGCGAGCGCGGTGCATTTAGTACGACACCGTTTTAAAGCAAGTACACAATACGTATTTAACTTTTTTGTAATAACACCGATAAAGTGTTTAAATAAAAAATAGTAGTGGTAGAGCCACGCTGAAGCTATTATTGGTTTCGGCCTGAATGGGTCGGCTCGTCCGGAGTAACACCACCCTCTCACAGAAAACCGACGTGAAGTAACAGTGCTTACATTGTTGCGTTTCTTTCGGTCAGTGAGAGCGCCGGAGACCCATCTCCCCTCCCCTCCCTTCTCCTCTACATTCCCTTCCCCCTTTCACTCCATTCTCACAAACACAGGCTGGCAACGCACTTGCGACTCCCCTGGGGTTGCTAGTGTCTATGGACGGCAGTGGTCGCTTATGACATAAAAAAAGCTGTATGAACTGACAAGTCTGTTTATTACTTCATAACCACATAACATACATCATAATATATGCTAAAATGCGTGTTTTAGCCTACATACAGATATAGATTCGCCGCCTACAGTTATTCTTAAAGTATTGTGCTCACAATAAATTTCCATTGTAGTTTATGTTCAAAGAAAGGGGATTTGTACTAGAATACTGTAACACTGGACATCCATACGTCCCCTTTGATCTATTACAATCGCATACAAACAGTACGATTCTGAATGCTTGAGAAACACGACAGGTGGCGTCGCTGTCCTTTTCACGATACATTCAATTGTTGCTTTATTTATTATAGATATTATGGATTGTTATGTTTATGAAAGAAGAATCAATAAAATGTTTATGAAAGAAAAATCAATAAATATTATATAAAGAGTAAATATTTAACTGACTCGCATTGCCACAATTGATAACTACCATCAGAATCTCTGGTAGCCACCGTATGCTGAATTGTGTATCCTTACAACAATACTACGGTAGATGGGTCATTATTATTATGTCACTAGCTTTTGCTCACTGCTTCGTTCGCTCTAATGAAGATTTGATCTATTCCTTGAAAACATCCTGCACCATTTTTTTTGTATCCATGTCAATGTCTATGCAAATTGACATATTAACCTATTGAGTTTTGTAGGCAAAGTATTATGATAAACAAACTTACTTTCGCATTAATAATATTAATTACGATTGATTGTGAGACATGTAACTACGCTGCAGAAGTATCTTTCAAATATTTGTAATAATTGTAATAAAAAGCAGGTTACATATCGTAAGTTTTTATTAATGAAAAAACATAGATGTCAGCAACACTAGAATAATGGCAAGAGCGTTGCTAGCCTGTCTTGATGGGGATGGGGGTGGGAAGCGGAAGAGGTAGATCTCCGACGCTCTCGCTGACCGAACAAAACAAACTGTTAATTCACGTTAAAGCACTGTTAATTCACGTCGGTTTTCTGTGGATCGGGTGGTAGTACTCCGGGCGAGCCGACCCAATTATGCTGAAACCTGTTATAGCTTCAGCGTGGCTCTAACACCTACAGAAACGTACAGAAAATGAAATAATAGCTTATTTCGGTAAATGTGTATGGTTAATGCCTGTAGTGCGGCGTGGTGTGGAACGACTCTTACTCACATGTGGTCCTCGGGATACTGATTGCCGACCCCTGATTTAAACGATTATTTTAGAAGGAAAATAACAGAAAAATGTTTATATGAAAATACTTCGTTTCTTTGACTAGATTTGTTGACCAAAGTGTAAAAAATTGATCTGAATCGCTTACTGACGCTACATTAACACAGTAAACATATCACAAACAGAAAAGAAACTACCAACAAATGCTCGGATCGGCACGGCACACACACAAACATGCGCATCAACGAGACCCCTAAGCGGTTTTCGCGGTGCTGTCCATAGAATTCTTTTTAAAACCTGTCGTCGATGCGCATGTTTGTGTGAGTGTGCCGTTTTCGAGCGTTTGTACGTAGTTTCCGTACTGTCTCTCATATTTATACTGTGACATTAGTACATTCAATTCATGCGAAGTCTGGTCGGGTCGCTAATTCTACTATATCCACACCAAACAACTGAATGGGAAGATTTTTGTAATGCATAACATGTTTAACACGGAAAATGTACCTATACAATATCTACTTTGCTAGAAACGCTAGAATAAGACTATGAATTAAAACGAGTAGTAACTCAAACAAAAATGATATTAAAAGAGGCCATATCCAAGACTAAATATTGTTGAAAATGTACAGATTAGAATATGTAAATTTTTGTGTGTAATTTTAAACAGGTGTAGGATTACAATGAATAGGGAAACTTCTTTCGTTATTTAATGAAACGAAATTGTGCAAACTATACGAAATACGAGTTTAATGTAATAATTTCATAACACAGATACAATGTACTTATATTTTGATAGGTACTTAATATAACATCGACATTATTTGTGTATCAGAGTTACAAAAATTTGGAGAATACTAAAATTATCTAATCTATCTATCTATTATATATACGAGTATATGACACATAACGCACTCTATGGACAGTCCTTGTCAATCTTTTTGACTGCGTAAATAATCAAGAGTTTAGTACTAAACATAGTCATTTATATATCTTTAAATTGTCTCCATGTTATAGATATAGTATAATACGTATTTATATGTATATTTGTGTTCTGCGAATCTATCTTAATAACGGTAAAAAAGTTTGGTGCGGGCTATGAATTCCATAATATCCGCTGGAAACCACAAACATATTTAAATGAATGCGAATTCCGGTATCATATATTATACTAGCTGTTACCCCCGGCTTCGCACGTGTTTTTTTTAATATATTAAATAAATATAAAATTGTGATTAGACGCGTAAATTACAGAAATACTCTCTCAAAAATATTTGTAAGTACGATACGCAGATCATATACTGTAACAGGTAACATGTACATTTTATATGTGAATAGTAACAGTGTGTCGAATGGGATGGGATTTATCATCAGCCACATACCTGGAACTTTAAACTACAATGTATTATCCTCGGTGCTCATTTACACTATATAAGAAAGTATTAAAAATATTAAGCTATACATTATCGAACAATATGTGTTGAATCTTTTATTAATCTATATATGATATAATATGCCCATATTATCGATATAATTTTTTTTTTTTTCGAAATTACTACGCTATTGACCCAGCAAGGTCTTAACAGCTTCACCGTACTACCATATAATTAAATGATTGGTATACGTTGCTATAATTTAAATGATGTATAAACATTTAACTGTCAATTATATTTATTCTTGGAGTCTAGTACAGCGCACGTCTCACGCGCATGTTTACAGTGAACATCATACAATTCAACAGTAACAGTTCATCACTACATAGTGTAAAACCAAGTCCTCTGACATGTCTCTATGTATATCTGTTCGCGATAAGATCAAAAACTACAGAATGCCGTTTTCACCAATATATAAAATGATTCTTGGGCAAGGTTTAGGTATAGTTTGTCTTATTATCAGGGCGGGCAACGTTTGCTGAACCCGCTAGCTTAAAATAAAACAGCTAATTAGTTAGTTATTTGCCCGTAAAATTCCCATTTAAATATTACTTGTAGTCCGGTAAAGCTGTTAAGACCTTGATAGGTCAATAGCGTAGTCATTTCTAAGAAAAAAAACTGTTCAAATAGGTCCAGCCGTTTTGGAGATTACCCGGAACAAATAAACAAACAGACATATAAACAGAGTTTTTAAAAAAATATTGATATTTGTAGCACCACGATATATATTTATTTTAATATTACATACACACACTTTATTGTTATAATACGTAATATATCACAAATCAAAAATTGGGAACAAAACTAACGTACAAAAAACATTTTAAGGAATTTTTGGCGGAATTTCAGTCTGTCATGCAGTGGATTTTATATTTTATTCATAATCTTGTGTTACTTGATTCTATATTGTGTAAAATTAGTGGCGTTTATGTCATATGGTTCGTTTATTGGGCATAAGTGAAATGAATGAAAAATAATATCACGGAGCAAAAACTCTGTGGTCTTAAAAATTAAGAAAATAGGAATTTATTAAACATTATATAGAGGATTTGGCGCTTATACCTTTTCATTTACTTGGACATAAAAGGAAACTGGCTAAAGAATACATAATAACTACCTATATTGAGAACTTCAGAATTGGCAGTATGGATTAATTCCTTGGCCTGTCTTATTGGATGGATACTATTACTACTAAAATTCGCGAATAGCAACACAAAATAAACCCTGAAAATATTTACGAGAGAATGTTATCACGTTACCATGGCAATGTATATAATACTAACGGTAACATGCAGCGGAAGCTCTCAAAATAGTCCGATTTTGAAACATTCTTCATTAGTGCTCCGCTCCTATTGGTTTTAACGTGTCAAATCGGACCAGTATTTCATGAGATTAGCGCGTTCAACCATACAAACAAACTATTCAGCTTTATATATTAGTGTAGATATATATTCTCCATTAACTAATATAATTTTCCTAAAGCATAATGATACTATAAACATTCGAAACTTTCTAAACCAATGATTGCCAAACCGGTATTGGAAAACCCCTAAGCGTTAATCTAAGTTTATTTTAGACACGAGGTTGAGAAATAACGATGTAGCGATGGCAATCAGATACAGTTAAGTAAGGTACGTGCATTCAAATGTTAAAATGAGAACGTAAAAATAACAAAGAAAACATTGTAATAAACAATAGTTTTGGTTTCCCGGTATTAGAAAAATAACTTTGATGTATTCCGGCAGCACTTGAAAACCAGTGCCTATAAAACTATCCAGCTATACTCAACCTGCGGCCCGGAGGGTCTTTGTAGTTGGCCCACCCGATTATACTTTATTTTCAATTATTTTAAAATTCGTGCCCATCAGAAAAACTATGAGCACGCTGAGTAAATGAAGTAGATCCCAGATAACCCGACCGCAATGCGTTCCTTATAAGTGCTAGTACCTGGACGACCGAAACTAGCTCGGTTCTTTAAAAACAGTTATAAATTATAATAAACTGTTAGGTTTACCTCACAAAATTAGCATTTATTCTACGAACAAAAATTAAAAAAGACATACATATGTTTTACTGTCACTCGATCTCGAACTGGGGTTAGATGGATTTTCGAAGCATCCGCTTTCTATCTGAGTTATTTTTGTTTTGACAGCGGCGGCGAAATTAACCTTTATAATCTAGCTATATTTTTTCATTGCCTGAAAACTCAGTTAAAAAAGTACTCTATGAATGAAATATAGCTAGATCGATTTATCGTCACCGAAACCACCTACATACACCTACATGTTTTATGGAAATCGCAGATGCCGTTTCCGAGATCCTGAATATATACAAATATGAATATATACAAGAATTGCTCGTTTAAAGGTATTAGATACCAAGCTTATTTTATTGGACAACCATTCATCAATACATTAATACGTTGTTAATTTTAAATTGCGTTTTTTTTTATTTAATACCAAAATATTTGTAGTTTGCAGCTCACGACACCATGAGCGAAACGTGTTTGTAGGCCGTTTAAAAAAAGGTTGAGTACCACTAATCTATGCAAATAAAATTTTCGCATTAGAGAATTCCTAGAACAACTTCTGTATGAGAGAAAATTTTTGAGAAATCGTTCAGAAATGTCAAAAAATTTAGTTTAAAAATCTACATATAAAAACCTAGAGAGTAAGAGATATAGATGATAGTAAAAATATTGACAGGACATACGAGGCAAACGAACAGGTGGGTTACCTGATGTTAAGTGATCACCACCGTCCATAGACACCAGTAACACCAGAGGAGTCGCAAGTGCATTCCCATCCTGTGTTGGTGGCGGGGAGAGGGGAGGTGGACCTTCGTCGTCTCACTGATTGAACGAAACACAACAATGCAAGCACTGTTACTTCACGTTGGTTTTCTGTGTGTCGGGTGGTACTACCCCGAAAGAGCCTACCTATTCATGTTGAAACCAATTATAGCTTCAGCGTGGCTCTACCACCTACAATTACCTACTCTTCATTTGCAAATTTATTTACTTATTAATTTTATTTGTAAATGGAAAGTTTAATATGTTTTCTTCGTTAGTACCATCCGTGTGAAGCCGGGGCGGGCAACTAGTAGATTAATCAACGTAGCATCTTAACATTGTCGAGTATACTCTCATTTATCATTAGAATTGAGGTCAATCTGTCTATACCTTGCTTATGACGTCCAAAATATTGATATCTCATAGTACCTATATATTGAACAAAAGTAATGTTGTATTAACACATTTACGTTCTAAACATATTGTGGTTTTACATATGAATTACTGTATGAATAACAAAGGATTTTTACGTTCTTTTATATGGGTTTATGAAACATTATTATTATTATTATTTTGGTTTTTTTTTTCTTCAAAATTATACTTCTTTTGGCACGTTAGGGAAAAATGATGAGAGTAATTGTTTACGATGCGCGCGCAGACCGTCATGAAAAACCGACACCCTTAAGTTAGCTATAGTCAACATTTTGTTTCTTTGTATTTGTTGTTTGTATTTCTTTGTATTAAAACTTTCAATGTATTAAATACATTTTTTCTATTGTTAGTGTCGTTTTTTCTACAAACGTAGAATAAGGCGAAAGATAAAATTTTTGAAAAGATTTTTATCTTGTTACGCCAAAGAAGTATAACTTCTAAAGCGTGTACATAAGTACACACACACTTTTTTTATTGTCTTTCTAGCGTACCCAGTAACAATCGATTTTACACTTTCTCGCTTTCAGGAAAATCAGTACGGTAAATTGAATTAGTGATTTTAGAATAACTTTACCTTATGAATAAGGAAAGACAATTGCGTATTAGAAAACCCTAATACATAATTAATATTGTTACAAAGTGTATGCGAACACGTTACAAACAAACAACGAATGACACATCGCTAAATAGTCCATCTCGAACTTTGTTAAATCGCTCGAACAGTGACGTCAGGCTTCTAGAGTGTTCCACTCTCCTTTATCAGAGGTATATAAACGCGCCGCGCTGCGCTCGATTGGAACCAGATTAGGCTCCCCTCGGCAGCGACTCAAGCCTAGGTCCGATCCCTCGGCGGGAAGCCCTTAAGTACGCTGCTAACGCGATACAGTGTAACACAGAAACTTACTTCACTGCTACAACACTACACTATCACCTCCACACACGTGCACACCACACGCTTACACATGAAAGTGGAAGGGATTTATTTTTTTTCCCTTATCGAACTGAAAAACTCTAATTTTCCGATAATAAATACATGGAGGAGTTGTTGAGGCGTGTATGCTTGGTACACATATACGTCTCAATAACTCATACATATATAAATAGTTAGCTAGGTTAGCTAAGATAGGATGCGATTTGCATGTAACAGGCAACAGTCAAGCCGAGGTGTGCCGTGCACGTTTGAGCTAGTTGCCAAAAATAAAATCGGCTGAGTGCCTTAAGCGCTCGCCTTAGTAGTTCGGTGAAGCTGTTAAGACCTTGCTAGGTCAATAGCGTAGTCAGTTCGAAAAAAAAAGCTCGATTGGGCATAGGTTCGATCTACAGGAGTGGAGTCCTGGATCATGCTGCTAGCGCTATATAATGACACCACATTCACTAGTTAACTGCACACACCACACTGCAAGTACACAGATTCTGAGACGGTCCTTTTTACCTTGTTCCTCATAAGAAGATATGTCTATATGTGTTTTAATAAAGAATACTTGTATGGTTACCTTAGTTTTATTCACGTTTTTCTATTCAAGACAACAGATAAAGCCGAGGTTCTGCTATTCTGGCATCCTACAGCTTCTTGCCATTCGACTAAGTGCCCTACGATTGCCCTAAAAGCGCCGTGAAGCTGTGAATACCCGTCACGCCAACAGCGGTAATCGGTCCAACTTGTATTGTTGACTTCGGATCGAATATAAAAAAAAAACGAAAGAAAGGAATCTTCAAGAGACTTGGGACTTATATTAAATAATGTTCGTATGATTGTAGAGTAATTATGTGATGGGGAGTCTTTTATTATTCGATACGAAATATGTATAAGAGTTGTTGAGGTATGTATGCTTGGTACACAAATATGCTCCAATAACTCATATATGTATGAATAATTAGCTTAGGTCAGCTCAGATAGGTCGCGAATTGCATGTATCAGGCAACAGCCCAAGCCGTGGTGTGCTGTGCATCCTTGAGCCAGTTGCTCAAATAAAATCGGTTGAGTGCCGCAAGCGCTCGCCTTAGTAGTCCGGTGAAGCTGTTAAGACCTTGCTGGGTTAATAGCGTAGTCATTTCGAAAAAAAAAAGAGTCTTTTAGTTAGTTCTAGTCTTCTAAATTGATTTCTGTCTGTCTGAGTATGAAATGAATTTCATTTGACATAAATATTTACATGTAATTAATACTACTAATAAAAAAATAAATTACAATATTTTCTTTACTCTTATTTTACAAAATGAGTAAGTACTTTGGAAACCGATAAATAATGCTAATGAAGTGGTTAAATAAAGTAAATAAAAAAAAGAATTTACCGACTTCAATATCAATCAAAAACCCATAAGGCACTAAAAAGCGGAAGATAAATAGTTAATAAATTAACCAAATTAAATAAAACATATGAATATGTGCGCTACCTAGAGATGTATTGGAAGTCCGGAAAATGGGACCACACGGGAAGCACCAGCTTTCAAATAAAAAAATAATCATCAAAATCGGTTCATCCAGTCCAAAGTTATGAGGTAACAAATATAAAAAAATACAGACGCATTGAGAACCTCCTTTTTTAAGTTTGTTAAATAGTATTGTACAATCAGTTCCCCCTGTCTAGTAAAATTACTATAGCGAAACTTCTCATGAAAGCCTTTTTTTTTAATTGACTACGCTATTGATCTAGGAAGGTCTTAACAGTTTCACCGGACTACTAAGGCGAGCGTTTAAGATACTCAGGCAATGTTATTCAGACAACTAGCTCAAGGGTGTACAGAACACCTCGGTTTGGGCTGTTATCGATATCGCGAAACTAACCTAGCTAAACTATTCTAAAGAATACATCTAAGAATACATGTATATCGGAAATTTCTTATGAAAGGGTTTTCCAATTCTGATCCGCAAGCTTTTTGTGTGACAAAAAGTGATGAGGTAAACACTGTGTCAAATAGAGTGGGAGCAGTGTCTCGCTTGTCTTCGGGTATTGGATACATACATACGCTTTTTCACTTTCTTTCTTCCTCGTTATTCATGGTTGTGTCTACTGCGTTCACCAAAAACAAGTTATGCTATTCAAAAGTAATTGATGAATAATTGAAATGTTTCCTTATAACACAAAAATTTCACTTCGATCGTGGATCTTTACGTTACACCCTGTTTTTTAATATTTTGTGATTGGCATATCACCTTAACATCTCTCCAATGATGAGCCAATATTATTTACCTAACGAGATTTTAACCTTGGTACTAAATCGATAGTTCGTGAGCTCGTTTTATATATTATGTAAGGTTTTATGTAAAAAACATGTCTGATAATTCTGTGTAAGTATGTTGCCTTTAATGTGTATATTTCCTATTCGATATATATAAAAAACGTATGGAGGTATGTCTAAGATTAACAAATTTCATGACTAATTCATCAATCACAATGAGAGGCTTATTTATGTTTGATGTGAAACAGCTATAGGCGATGGTAAACCTTATAGTTAGCGTGGCAAGTATGTGAGACGTGGCGAGGCGTTGCCATGCGCAAGCGACTGTGCGTAATCTTTCTTGCCGCACTGAGCTCGCATACCTATAGTGTAATTTGAGAATTCGAGAATTTGGGATTCGTTTTTAGGAAAACATTTAATAATTATACACTTACAATAATATATTAGCAATGACAGATTCCTAGCTCATGACAATGCAAAAACAGAAGACCGTCCATTTGACATTTCGTAATATAAATTTTATAATACGAAGTGAGAGAGTCACAGTAAAAAGGTTACTAGCACGTAAACATGCAAATAGAGTTCCTACATCACTCCCCCCCAAGTGCAGGACAAAGATGGTGTGAATCTGCGAATCGAACACGTTTATTACACCGTGTCCGATTTTGAGTTTGATTTTTGTCACCCTGCACTGATGATGTTTTAGTTAATGATGGTGTATAGTTATCTAACTCTGTTTCTTGTGTCAGTATGTAAGCCGGCTTTAACCTGTCAATAGATACTGATACCATTTTATTTTTGATATTAATTTTGTATACCTTCGGTCCTCTCTCTAGCACCCTGTAAGGGCCTGTGTAAGCTGGCTGAAGGGAGCCACGTACTGTATCATCCCGGATAAAAACGTGGTCGCATGTTTTTAAATCTTTGAATATAAATACTTTTTCTTTACTATGACGTGACGCAGGAATGGGTCTCAAATTTTTTGCAAAATGACGCATACGGGCGGAAAAGTCAGCCATATCAGTAGTTCCGCTTGACGAACGTTCAAAAAATTCTCCAGGTAGTCTTAGAGGTTCGCCATATACAATTTCGGCGGGTGATGTTTGTAGGTCAACTTTATAGGCGCTTCTTATGCCTAGCAGTACGAAAGGTAAGCATTCTGTCCAGTGATTCGATGCGTGGCACATAATTGAAGCTTTTAATTGACGATGAAATCTTTCCACCATACCATTGCACTTTGAGTGATATGCAGTTGTTCGTTTGTGATTAAATGCGCATATTTTTGATAATTGCTGAAACAAGGCAGATTCAAATTGTCGGCCTCTGTCCGTGATTATATCAACTGGACTACCAAATCTGGCAATCCAACCTGAAAAAAGCGCTTTTGCCACTGTCTCGGCTGTAACATCCATAATGGGTATGACTTCTGGCCATCGAGAAAAGCGATCGATGGCTGTTAAACAGTATCGATAACCTTGCGATACTGGTAGAGGTCCGATCATATCAATATGAATTTGTTGAAATCTAGCACGAGGCAAATCAAATGTGTCCAATGGTGCCGATACGTGTCGACTTACTTTAGTGCGTTGACATTGAAGACATGTCCTGGCCCATTCCCTACAATCTCTTCGTATACCTGGCCAAACGAACCGTTGTGAAATTAATTTCACTGTTGCGTTGGCACCTGGGTGACTAAGTGAATGTAAAACATTAAATACTTTTTTTCGCCATTCCTTTGTTATAAAGGGTCTGGATGTAGGTGTACTGATATCGCAGTACAAAAATCTATGACATCCTGGTAGCTTGAATTTATGTAAACGAAGTGACGAACCTTCTTTAAGTATATTTTGTAATTCTTGGTCGGAATACTGAGATTCAGCTAAGTCTTCCATTTTAATTGGTACTTCAAGTTCATCTATTCGAGATAAGGTATCAGCAACTATGTTATTTTTTCCAGATATATGCCTGATATCGGTCGTGAATTGGGAAATAAAATCCAGATGTCTGTATTGCCTGGGTGAACAATTCCGCTTTTTTTCATGAAAAGCGAAGCTAATTGGTTTATGATCTGTGTATATTACAAAGTGTCTGGCCTCAAGCATGTGTCGAAAGTATTTAATGGCTTCATAAATTGCAAGAAGTTCGCGATCATATGGCGAATATTTCTGTTGTGCTGGAGTTAATCTATGCGAAAAGAAGGCTAAAGGTTGCCACTTGTTATTTTTAAATTGCTGTAAAACGGCACCAATTGCTGAATCCGAGGCATCGGTTACTAATGCAAGGTTAGCTTCACAATCTGGGTGAGCTAGTAACGTTGCATTGCATAAGCTCTCTTTACTTTCATTGAACGCTTCAAGTGTGTCTCCATTCAGAGTGATTGATTGTGAATTTTTGACATTACCCGCTAATAAGGCATTTAGTGGTGCTTGAATTCGTGCGGCGTGTGGTATAAAACGTCGATAAAAGTTTAACATTCCCATAAATCTACGCAACTGTTTAATATTGGTAGGAAGAGGAAAATCTTTTATAGCTTTAACTTTAGCATCAAGAGGTTTCGTACCACTTGCTGATATCTGGTAACCTAAGAATGTTACCTCGTTGGCTCCGAATACACACTTTGAGACATTGATCACTAATCCATAACGTTGCAACCTGGAAAAAACTTCTCGTAGATGCTTTTTATGTAAGGCTTCATTTTTTGAAAAAATCAAAAAATCGTCGAGATATGTATAACAGAAATATAAACCCCTAGTAATTTCATCAACAAATCTTTGAAAAGTTTGCCCAGCATTCCGAAGACCGAAGGTCATATATGGAAATTCAAATAGCCCAAAAGGAGTTGTAATTGCCGTTTTTGGAATATCTGTTTCACAAACAGGTATTTGGTTGTAAGCCTTAACTAAATCTATAGTGCTGAATATCTTACAGCCCTTTATGTTATGTGTGCAATCATGAATGTGTTTAATAGGATACCTGTCTGGGATGGTTCTAGCGTTAAGCATCCGATAGTCACCGCATGGGCGCCACCCATTATCTTTTTTAGGGGCTAGGTGCAGTGGTGATGACCACGCACTTTCGGATGGTCGCGCTGTTCCACTTGTTAACATCTCTTCAAACTCTTGTTTAGCTATTTTTAACTTATCTGGAGCAAGACGACGTGGTGCACTACATATTGGAGGGCCAGGTGTTGTACGTATGTGATGTACTGTAGAGTGTGTGGTCGTACGATTTACACCGGGTGGTCGAGTGATTTCAGGAAACTCTAATAAAATTTTGTGATAAATCGTATTGTCTAAAGGTATTTTAATAGAATGTATGTTTGCAGAGTCATAAACTAATGAAGCAACAGATGATAATCTTGTAATGCTATCTAACAATCTCTTATTACGACAATCTACTACTAGTTGATAGTATGCTAAAAAATCAACACCAATAATAGCTTTGGTAACGTCTGCCACAATAAAACGCCAGGTAAAACTTCTACGAAGTCCAAAGTCTAATTTAAGATTAATGTGACCGTAAGTGTTGATTATAGAACCGTTAGCTGCTCGAAGTTGGTAGTCTGTTTTGTTAAGTTTCTCTTTTACTAAAAACCGAGGATAAACACAAAGATCGCTACCAGTGTCCACTAAAAAATGAATTTTTGATGTGCGATCGGTGATGAATAGGCGACCTGTAGTACTTGGGCAATCATTGGCCGCCATTATTGATTGCCCTTGTAGTTTTCCATCTGATAATCACAAGGCTTTGAACAACGTGTGGCTTTTTTACCAAATTTCATATGGTACCAGCAAACTGGATATCTTCGGTAACTAGAGTTCAGTCGAGTTGGTGGAGACCGGGATCGAGATACATTTCTTGTACGAGAACGCGCACTTCGGGACTGCTGCAATGTTAGTTGTTGTAGTTTTTATTAATTTCACAATATTGGTTTGGTAGGGGAATTTATTCCATAGTTGTTATTATTTGTTATGTTTTATTAGTATAGGTACTTCGGATAGATTTTGAGCTGCATCTAGAGTTATTCATTTTTAGTTCTTTTATAGTTGTTGTCATGGCAGACATAATTAAACTTCAAAAAGATTTGTATGAACGTATTGTCAAAGCTGACAGTAATTTCAAAAAATGTAGCGAAGATAAAAAGACGGTAAACTATTCTAAAGCTAGACTAGAAAATTTAGAAAAGCTGTGGTCGGCATTTATATCAAATCATAACGATATAGTTAAAGAGTTAGATTCGATACAATATAAGGCCACAGATTATTTTATAAATGATTTGTTTGATAAGGCCGAGGAATTATATTTAGAAGTAAAAGGACACGTTTGTGATTATATAGAGTCTTTCGCAGTAGCCAACAATAGTGACATAGGTAATAATAACAGAGAGAGCGAAACAATCGATTTACCTAAGATTATAATTCCTAAATTTTCAGGGCGATACGAAGAGTGGCCTACATTTAGAGATCTTTTTATTTCGCTTATACACACTAGAAGTAAATTAGGTAATGTACAAAAATTGCATTACTTAAAAAGTTATTTGAACGGGGAAGCGGAACAGCTACTAAGACATATCGCAGTTGAGGATGCTAATTATTCGATTTGTTGGGAAACATTGGAAAAGCGGTATAATAATAAAAGGTATTTAGCAAATAAAATTTTAAATAGGTTACTGAGCCAAAGAAGTGTTACACATGAGTCTGCACAGCAAATGAAAGACTTATTGAACACAACAACAGAATGTCTTAACGCTTTGAAAAACAATGGTGTTGATATTACTAACTGGGACATTATTATAATTCATTTATTAACTTTAAAACTGGATCATGAATCTAGAAAAGAATGGGAACTTAAAGTGTCGAGCGATGTCTCATTAGAAGAGCTGCCTAATTTAAGACAATTTAGTGAGTTTCTAACGGTGAAGTATAAGGTTCTTGAATTTATAGATCCCAAATCAAACACTAAGCCCAAGATTCATGATAATATTACATCATTAAATCGGCACACCTTTCATGTATCAACAGCCAACTGTATCTATTGCAATCAGAATCATCACATTCAAAGTTGTGAGGAATTTAGTAAGCAAGGTGATTTAGCACGTCATGAATTTGTATACCAGAAGCGTTTATGTTACCGGTGCTTAAACTCTGGTCATAGAATTAAATTTTGTAGAAGCAATCTGTTTTGTAGAATATGTAAGGGAAAACATCATACTATGCTCCACTGTGTCAAAACGAAAAACAAAAAAGAAACGATTAACAGTGCAAGTTCAGAAAACTATAAAACTGAACTTGCTACTGATAAATCTGCAACAAGAGTATCATGTTTTTCAGCAAAACCGATAATATCAGAAGCAGTTTGTTTAAAATGTAAAAGTAATATTATTAAAAGACCAGAATCCAAATCGTGCTTTCTAAGAGTATAAATTGTATATTTGTAATAATACTTGTTTAATGCTTAGTTTATAATTCAATTGGATTGATTTTATATTAATGGTAAGAAACTAAGCTTTGTTTAGTAGTTTCAAATAAGATTTAGTCATGTTTAAGTCAAGGACAAGTGTAAACCTTGTCCTTGGTGGGCGAGAATGTTAAAATATGGACGATGTAAAAAGAAGTATGTTTAGAGGCATCAACCTCATTGTTATTTATTATGAAAAAGTAGGTGGTTGATGTCTCAAATAAAGAATATTATTATTGTCATTAGAACGATCGTAAAAAATGTGAAAATTGTGTAATACATTTATATATCTTTTTGAAACGTATTTTTCTTAAAGATTTTACCATTTCACCTTGCGAAATTAAACATTTCGTAATATAAATTTTATAATACGAAGTGAGAGAGTCACAGTAAAAAGGTTACTAGCACGTAAACATGCAAATAGAGTTCCTACACGTTCGATTCCAACAATTTCGATGTTTCACATCTGCCAGGCGTCCCGTGACGGTTCAGTTTTTCTTTCGTGGAGAAGTTTTCTACGCAATCGGTTTATTATAATTAACGACTAGATGGCGCTACAGGGTATCAATGTATACCAATCAATCGCAAAGAAAATGTACATATGGGTATATGTGTAGATATATATTTTAATACAAGGAATTTTACAAAAGGTCAATTTTGGTATCATGTAACTATTTATTACACAAATAAAGGTAATTAAAATAAATAATAATAGTAATTAATAATACAAATCAATGAAAGAACGTGGGCACAACTAATACATATACTCAGGGCTTTTTGTGAGGACACGCGGGGCAAGCAGTGCCCTTAAAGGAAGATTCAAATATAGCGAAAAATTTACATAAGTTATGTTTTCATCCTAAGAATTTTAAAACAACATCTTTCTATTATATGCCGCAAGTACTCAAAATAGCAATATGTACATTTTTTCCATTTTTTAAGATACAAACATTATGGACTTATTATTTTCGAAAATTATCGTAACTCCAAAAAGGAAGTGACAAAATCAGGCCTGCATATATTCATTAATTAAATATATATAACTAGCTTCTGCCCGAAACTTCGTTCGCGTGGAATAGTTACTTTAGGCTAACGCTAACATGCAGCGGAAGCTCTCAGAAGAAGAAAAAAACTACTTTGAAACATTCTTCATTGGTGCTCTTATCGTATTGGTCCTAGCATGATGATATATAACCTATAGCAGTGTTTCCCAATGTGGGGCCCACGCCCCACAGGTGGGCAATTTGATAGTTAAGGGGTGCAATTTAGAAATGGACTCGACACGACTTGACCCCTTTCGCTTTGGGTTATTTAAATGCAATGTTAGATATCGGTGACAAATTTAACAAAAAAGACAAATTTAAGAAATTCTGAATAATTAGAGTCTTCAAGTCAGTTTTTCATTACATGTTTTGAAATTTCACTTACGATGTTTTGATAACAATTTCATAGTGGTTTCTTCCTAAAACTTATTTATTTATTTACTACTTATTTAACTCATTTATTTTTCCTAAGGGAACAAAACAATTTTAAAAGGTAACAAAAGATTAAAAATTTGTGTATGGGAGGGGAGGGGGGAGCATTCATCAAGTTTTAGAAATGTTATGGTGGTTATGTAATACAAAAAAGAATTTTTAATTTAAGAATTTTTTTAAATCGAATAATTTGTTCCTCAGATTAGCGCGTTTAATCTACTAAACAAACCCACCAACTTTATAATATAGTATTAATACTACAAGCAATATTATATTGTGAAGCTTGGAATCAACGAACTTTTATCTTCCCAATACCATTTTTTTTTCTTGTAGAATAGATTTGAATATGTACGTAATGTATATCATTTGAATATATTTTGAGCACCTGTATGCAGAACCTTGACCTATAAGAAATTCCCTGTCGTTGGCAATTATACAATCGGAGAGAATCAGAGTGCTATCATCGCTTCGCACCCTAGATACAACAACGCACGCAGTGCACCGCCGCCTCCAAGCGATACTGCACGTCAAAATAAAAACAAATAGCTGTAGTTAGCAGACCATACGAGATTTCACCGCGTTCCGAGCGACTTATCGTAAGTATTTTTTTCTTTTATTGTCATACTATACACTTTATATACATTGTTATTATTTATATAACGGTTTGTGTAAAGTTCGTATACAAAACATTATGTTAACCACGTTTTAACTCAAACTTAATTGGTGTAGTCTATATATGTTATTAAAATATAGTTCATTTGAGAGTTAATCTCTTCAAAACTATTGAACGTATCAGCATAGAAGTATGACCACTCGATGCGGATTTTATTATGGATAATTTTAGGTTATTAATTGTTTTTATTCGACTGTTCCTTTGTCGTTTTTTTTTATTTCAAGCGGACGGGAATAAACCAGTTTAAGGTTATTTTTTTTATTACAAATTACAATCGCGTAGAATATGACACTTATAAGTTACTTAGACAATCGAAATGTATGTTCTACTCCAGTTTCATTGCAGGTAAGTGAAATTAAAGCTAGTAAATATAATTTAAGTATTTATTTTGCAAGATTGAGTGAGTGATCCTACTCCCAGCGCGGGTAAACGTGGATTGCAGTAACTGTCCTCATTAAGTGCTACTTATGCACTATAATTATGTAAGCAATAGTCGTGTAGTCTGGTCACACCGGCACAGTTTAAATATACCTGTAGGGGAAGAGAAGTGTCAACATAGTTTTGCATGTTCTTTTATAAAGCTATAACTTCCGTTCATTATCTTTGTAGTGATTTTTGGAATAGTATAGCAATACTTTTGTTTATTGACCTATATAAACTGAGAATATTACTTATTTCTAGAGGAAAGATACATATCTTTCACATATAACAAGGACATTTAATATTTATTAAATTATTTATTTCACATATAACAAGGACATCCTTGTTCTTATTCGTGGTAAGGTGTATACAAAATTTCATTACTTTAGGAGTTAAGACGTGAGAGTGTAACAAACAAGCGAACACAATTTCGTTTTCAAAGTAGTACTAATTCACGAAGGACCTCATATATGTTTTATAGTGTCATAAATATTCATAAAAACTTAAATAAGCTATATTTTATAAACAGACGTAATTTTCATATAAAACAATATGAAAGCCGTCACGGAACGCCTGGTTAATGTGAAAAATCGAATTGTTCGAATCCAACGAATCTTAAATTACATTATAGGTATGCGTGCTTAGTGTAGCAAGATAGATTGCGCACAGTCGCTTGCACATGGTAACGCGTCGCCACGTCTCACACACTCGCCACGCCAACAATCAGTTTTACATGTATCTATAGATGTTTCCCATCAAAAATATCTCATAATATAGAACTTAATAACGCCCCTAAGCGTATTACGTATTTGACGAATAGTTCTTTTAAGCACCTTGTCAAGCAGGTTTTACCATCAAAGATTTATTTTAGATTTAATATCCCCTTTGTATATAACCGTTAAAAATAAAAAAAAAACAATGTGAATAACAAAACAAAACATAACTTTAATATCAAAATATACAGTCAACAATAGATAATTCAAACAAATTCACGTCCAACTCTTATCAAAGACTACAATATTACTCAAATAGGCCATAGTTATGATTTTAAGTGTTCCAATTGCTGCCGTTAATGTAAATATAAATAAAACACAAATGAGAGAAACATCGAAGAGACTGTAATTCGTGCCTTAAATCAAATACGTCAAACCCATTCCTTAAATAAGTGTTTTTTTTTTTCTCGAACTGACTACGCTATTGACCTAGCAAGGTCTTAACAGCTTCACCGGACTACAACTGTTTTTTGAGAATAAAAACTCAAAGGCAAACAAGAAAATATTACCAGACGCCCATTAAAAAATAATTCCGAACACAAAACGAAAAATTGCAAAAAACACGGTAGCTAGGGTGTAGCTGACCTCTTTCTTTTGACGTCAGAAGAGTGCCATTTCAGGATCTAATTTGTATAAAAGATTTATAATTTAATTATTAAATATTATGTTTATTAATTAAGCGTCTATGTTTGATATATATATATGTTAATTAATTATAAATTAAATCATTTGAGAACCTCATAGCAACACTACCCAATTAATCTTGTTATACTGGTCAGTTGTATCAAGATATCTGATTTTCAAGTCGATTTATTTAATATAATTTATGTATGTAATAGCAAATTAACTCATTCTTTAAATGGACTAGGTAATTGCGAAGCACGGAAGCGTCTGTTATTGCCAAAATGTTAACCAAACTTGTCTAAAATTCTGACTAAGTTCGTTTCCAGAGCAAATAATAATTTGTATCATTCTTAACTTATAAGCGGTCAAGAGGAAGTAGGTGACATTGAGGTGCTCCGGCCCAGAAGTGGGCACAATATTCCATGAGCGGACGGACTTGCGCCTTATAAAGCTGAAGGCGATAACCAGGTGTGAAATACTGTCCTGCTCTGTTAAGAACACCTAATTTTTGTGAGGCTAGTTTTGCTCTGCCTTCCAAATAATCACCAAAGTGAACGTCGCTTGATATATCGACACCCATGATACTGATGTTAGGCTTGGTGACTAAGGGTACTCCCTGAAAGACAGGAACTGCGTCAAAGAGCGTCTTTTTTGCGGTAAAGATACAGACTTGCGTTTTAGTGGGGTTGAACTCGACCAGATTTTGTCTTCCCCAATCTGAGACAAGCTCGAGAGACGTCCCAATTTCAGACACAAGTCTATTACGGCTCTCATAAACGCGTTCTCGAGAAACACCTGCACGACTGGTGTAAAAGGAATCCACAGTACTATCATCAGCATAGCAATGAATGTTGCTGATTTGCAACAAATCATTGATATGCAGAAGAAATAAGGTGGGGGATAGTACACAACCTTGCGGAACACCAGCACTCACAGATCTGAGATCCGAGCATGCTCCGTCAACGACGACTTTTATGCTCCGATCCGTGGGAAAACTGGACACCCAATTGCATAGTTTCTCGGGGAGTCCATACGAAGTCAGCTTCATGAGGAGCGCTTCGTGCCAGACTCGATCGAAGGCCTTAGCAATATCCAAACTAACGGCAGGGCCTCACCCTTATTTTCAACTACTTCCGCCCATTTGTGAGTCAGAAAGGCTAAAAGATCACCAGCTGAGCGGCCTTGACGAAAAACGTATAGGCGATCATTAATAAGGTGGTTATCTTCTAGATACTTCAGAAGCTGGCGGTTGATGCAGGATTCCATTATCTTACAGAGTAGGGAGGTAATGGCAATCGGCCGATAGTTGGATGGATCAGAGTGGTCGCCTTTTATATGGATCGGGTGCACCAAACCGCTCTTCCAGATATTAGGGACAACACCTGCGGTGTATGAGCGCCTAAAAAGATGTGAAAGAACTGGAG
This sequence comes from Antheraea mylitta, assembly GCA_014332785.1. Classification (NCBI taxonomy): domain Eukaryota; kingdom Metazoa; phylum Arthropoda; class Insecta; order Lepidoptera; family Saturniidae; genus Antheraea; species Antheraea mylitta. The sequence continues at coordinate 616,771 of JACEII010000037.1, forward strand.
CCAGTTCCGGAGCACATGTCCTAAGCACAATTGCGGGAATTCGGTCTGGCCCACTTGACTTCGAGATATCCAAAGAGAAGAGTGCATTGTGTACAGCTCTTTGCAAAAACCGAACATTAGGCATCGAGCTTTCGCAACGCAATAATGTAGGTGGAGGCTTCCCTTTGCAATCGAGAGTCGAGTTGGACGCAAAAAGGCAACTAAGAAGGTCGGCCTTGTCTTTAGCGTCATGGGCCAACGACTCGTCTTCTCTCCGCAATGATGGAAAGGATGCTCGACAACAATTTCCAAAGACAGCTTTGGCGAAAGACCAAAACGTCCTGATTCCCGATGGGAGGCGAATTAGTTTCTCACCAATTTTACCAACAAAGGTGGACTTCGCCAAAGCGATTGCACTTTTGTAAGATCTGGAGGCAAAGTTGTACTCCTTTTTTAATGCGATGATATTTACATCCTGTGATGGCACAGCATTCACCCAGGCCAGGCAGCATTTTTGTTTTCGACAGTAGGCCATTCTACACGTGCGACCGAACCAAGGTTGAGATTTGCCTCCAATGGGTATCATGGAACTCGGAATAAACAAGCCCATTCCTTGGAGTATGATGTTGGTTAGACTATTTGCGATGGCATCTGGATCATCTAGCGAGAAGCAAACCTGCCTCCATGTCTACGTTTTTTTAATTATCAGTGCAAAACAACGTCTATAGTGCGCGCTAGTATATTAACCGATTAAAATGTTTATGATGCTAATATAAAAACATAAATCTTTGTTTAATCTATTAATCAGAGTTCACTTTGTTACTGCAACAGGTGTTACCTAGCAGAAAGTGTGAACACAATGCCTTGTTATAAAAGACTGATTATTCTATACATTATTATACAAACTATATAAACTTGCCTACATGAGTTCAAGAAATCACTTTTATTATAAAAAAAATGTAATTAATAATTATCTGTGTATATATATTCTTATTTAGTATTAGCAGGCACAGCGGACTTTGTCCCGCCCTGATAATAAAAAACATTGAAGTTAGACATGTGTTGTCGCTGACTTTTTTGAAGGCATTATTAAGTTCTACAACTTTTCTCTAGAACTCAATCATATATCTTTCATCGTTAAGGCAGCGTTCGTAACAAACGCTCTTTCAAATCTGACTACCACAAAAAAGTCTTTTCATTTTTCGGGTTAATATATAACCTATGACACTCATTAATAACGTGGCTTTCTATTGGTAAAAAAATTTCAAAATCGGCTTTGTAGATCCAGACATTACTCCCTACAACGTCACAAACTCACAGACTTCACCTCTTTTTAATATTAGAATAAATACACTCATCAAAAAAGTCTAAGCAACATGTACTAATTTAAATTTTAGGATGGTTCTTCACATTATAACGTTGTATTTTATTTTTAAAATAATATCTTTAGGGTTCTATGATATAAAAATAACAGCTGTTGTCTTTATAAGTTCTTTTAATAACAGAAATGAACAATATTAGAATATACTGTAGAAACTAAGATAGATAAGAAAATAAACTTTTTTTTTACAAAATGAAATTTCTAAAGAAAATGTATTTATTGTAAAAGAATATAACAATTTAATATAAAGTATGGTCTCCTCTGCTATTCAGAACTTGTCGGCAACGATTATTCATTGAATTAATGATACTGTTTATGTCATCTTGCGGTATTCGCTCCCAATGGAATTGTAGCAAATCCTTCAGCTGTTGGGTTGTTGTCGCTCCGTCCAAGTCCTTCAAAACACGTCTCTGGAGCATGTCCCAGGCGTGCTCGATGGGGTTGAGATCTGGCGATTGTGCAGGCCAGGGCAATACCCGGATGTTCTCCGTTGCAAAGTATTCACTGATTCGCTGAGCTGTATGTGAACGGGCATTGTCATGCATTAACCTAAAATCGGAGCCAAAGGTTTGTGCAAATGTGGACATAAGGTCTGAGAATATCCTCAATGTAATTTTCAGCATTCATGTTTCCATTTACAAAAACGGGCTCAGTTCGCCTGTTCTTCATAATACCCGCCCATAACATAACTGTTGAGCCGCTGTATGGATGAACTTCCTGAACGCACCTGAGCCTTTCAGTATTTCCGGGCTGACGATACAGTCGCACCCTTCTTGTATCAGGCTTAAACCCGAATCGCGACTCATCGGAAAACATAATTTTATCCCATTGTTCCTGGGTCTATGTTATGCGTTCTCTACACTATTCATATCGACGAGTGCGATTCCCGTGACGTATTGGTGGGCACCTGATTGGGCGTCGAGCTCGTAGGCCGTACTCATACAGCCGATTTCGCACAGTTTGAGGACTTACATCAACACCACTTGAAATTTGTAGCCTCAAACTTATCTCTCGAGCGGTTAACATCGGCTGGCGTCTTGCAGTCAGTTGCATGTACCGGTCTTGCCGAGTGGTTGTACTACTTTTACGGCCTGGATGCTGTTCAGCGGGTTCTACTGTATTATTGTAGCGCTGCCAACGACGACAAATAACACTTCTATGAATGCCAAAATGTCGAGATACCTGAGATTGATTACTTCCCGTTTGCAACATCCCTACAGCTCTTTGCATTTCATCTGCCATCAAATGACGTCGCTTCATGACGTAAAGAATATCTAACAATTCAATTTTGTCGCTCACTTTATTTAAATGGTTGGTAAAATTATAAAATCAAGACTAAACGTAGCAATTAAAACGCACTTAAATTCAAAGAAATTCGCAGTCATTTGAATTTTATGAAAAAACAAAACATAATCAAATTTTTTTTTACAACCAGCCAGTATGTCGTTAATACTAAAAAAGTTTACGTACCTACGCACTTTGTTTGAGTAAATACTTAGAAAATAATTAATAAAAATGGTAAAATTTGTAATATCACGCATGTTGCTTAGAATTTTTTGATGTGTGTATTTAGAAATTAATTCATATAAATGGTAAAATTTGTAATATCACGCATGTTGCTTAGACTTTTTTGACGTGTGTAGATAAATCATGATTTTTTTGTTTTAATTTTTTTTTTCGCAATCAATCGTTCAGATTATTACTGCCATTGTCGCGAAGTTAAAAATGTTACAATCGTCGTGCGATCACTTCAATATTAACCGTCGTGTGAGCCAATATTCTAACAAGATGGTGGATCCCTTGTGAGAACCTTCCAGGGAGTTTTTGTGGCATCTCAGAATTTCATGTTCCGTGGTATTATTTTGCATTAACTTCACTTATGCATAATAAACTAACTTACGTAAAACACAAAACAAAATATAGAGTCAAACAACAAGATTATGAATAGAATATAAAACACACTACATGACAGACTAAAATCCCGCCAAAAACTCATCATGAAAATTGGTGACACGACACGTTACTAGATGGCGCTAAATTGTGTTTTATTGTTATTAAATTTCATATTGTAATTTTACGTGGCCAAAGTCGCCGGCGGTTCATAGTTATTGTCTAAATAAGTGACATATAAATTGGAGTAGACGAATGTCCTTTGTTTTCTTATCGTTTCCAAGATGATTCTATCGATTCCGCGACCTTCTAACTTCAACTTTGTTACAATTTCCTTAAACAAAATAGAGATGTCTGTCACAATAGTCATGTTATATCTGTTTATTAGTTTTTGAAAAACTTTATAAGTAACCAAATTATTATATTTGCATATACTAGTGGACAGGGTAAACAAACGCTGTCTTATTAATGTAGAAATTAAAAAAATACATTGAATTAAAAAAATATATTAATATACTATTGTATTAAGAGGTACCGAGGACTTGAAAATTTAGGATATTTTTCTTTTTGTAGTGTTTTTTTTCTAAATTTAATATGTAGTTCATCATAATTATATCAACCGAGTAGCAATTCTCAAACATCGTGCAGCGACACATTGTTGTGCACAAACATTTGCCAAGTGTGTAGCGAGTTTTACAAACACTCAGTTTTGTTTAACTTCTGCTATCAAAACTTTACATGTAAATATGTAAGGGATGTCGCGAATTTGCTAAGCGTGTGTTAGTGCATTGCTGAGTAAAGATGGTTGAGAACCGCTGGTTTAGAGTACTACGTTTTGTGTAAGCCAGAACATTAAGGAGCTATTACAAGCTCTTGATATATAATTAATTAACTTTATGGTCTATAATAGATACATTACACTTAGAAAGGGATGAAACGTACTCAGGATTAACTGTATTATCGTTTACGAAACAAGTTTATTGCAGTCCAAGTTGCAGTGCGTTGACCGAGCAACATAATTATGAATGAGTGCAGTAATAAACATGTGCCAGTCTTGACATACATCTAAAATTTCTGCAACAAAGGAAATTTAAGTTAATGTACATTAAATCATCACAGTACTATTTCATATGTATCTTGACTTTTTACCAAAAAACATAGTATGCGCGAAATAACAAGAAGTGTTATAGATACACGTCGGCATTTTCCGTGGGGGCATGCTAATTTTTGAAAATTATAAGACTATTTTTACGGACTCTACTACAGATACAAACAACTATGCGACGTTACGTCTGATCAAGCGAGATAAATTAGTTGTTATGGTTTATGGTTAACTTATTAAAAAAAACTTTTTTTGTATAGGTTATTTTTCATTTTTATGATTTCATCATCATTTCATTTAATTTTTTCAATTCTATGATAATATGAATTTTTGAAACTCCCTTTAAGAGCATTGCGTGCCTCCACGTGCCTCCACAAGAAAAACACTGGATACACGTATTTCTGGCGTAAAACGGTAATCAAAATTTTTATTCCATTTAGGCCCTGAGAATGCGCTTATGAACAGCAAAGCTACTACCGGTTCGAAAAACAACCCAGTCATACAGAAGAACGAACAAGAAACTCGATCTGACTTAACTTTTCATGATACATATTTTTACAAACACAGATAGTTACATTTGTCTTTGGTGGATGCAAAGAGAATAGCATCATCTCCAGACGACATCATCGTTCACACATTCATATTATCATATATCATATTCACCCTATAATATTTAGACATCGAAACTTGCTTGACATGCTGTTTGAACTCACTAACCGGTAAATCGATGTTTTGGGACTCGATTATATTAGTCCGGTGAAGCTGTTAGCTGTTGCTAGGTCAATAGCGTAGACAGTTCGAAAAAAAAGGACTCTATTATAATACTTAGCCTACTATATCCCGGACCTGAGGAATATCAATCTATTAACTTTGTGAATGTATATAGCAGCATACATTGGCATATTATACTGATTAACTAACATGTTGATTTATGATGATCGTCGAGATAAATTTATTTATTTTGCTTGAAGCACCCAAAAAATTTATACAAGGTTTGTCCATTACATGCATTTTCTTTAAATTGACTATATAAGTTCAATCTTAATTAGTGGTGTTTACGACTTTACGATTAAATAAGAAAAACTGAACCAAAAAGAAACACTAACTTAACATTCTAATTTTGTTTTTTCTTTAATCTTAAATTACTTAACTACTTACTTATATTAGCTGAGACTATTTATGAATATGTCTAGATACTAGGTTTTAGATTTAGAATTATAAAACAATTTTATTATATTCAATGGAGAGTAAAGGCCTAAATTTGTTTGAAAATGATTCGTATAAAAATATTAAAACGTAAAGCTCTAGACAGCTTTGCAGGAACAGTTATATCAACTCTGCATAGTAGTTCAGTTACGTCCAAGATTCCATTCATTAATTTGTACAGAAAATCGAGATCAAGTAACCCACTGCGATCGTATTAGAATTCGTACGAATTAGATTCGTTAATGGAAATGAAGTGTACGAGCAATTTCCAAGTAATCTCTCACTCTATTTTTGAACACGTTTCTTTGGCCTCGCAACATATTCTATGTATTGTGTAAAAGTATAAAAATATACACACATTGTGTCATTCTATAATTAATCATCGTTTATTAATACCTGACATTAGGCAGCAGCCCAAGCCGAGGTACGGCCATTTTGGCACCCTTGAACTTGTTGCCAAGCGGCGGCAAGGGCTCGCCTTAGTGTTTAGTTTATCCGGTAAAGCTGGAAAGGTACATCAGTCCAATAGTATGGTCATTTTAAACCAATACCTGACACTGATCATCATCAGCCTGTGAGAGACTGCTATATTACCTACCTAAGATGTTACATTTTGTCTCCGACCGTCCGTTAATTTAGTCTTCACTTAATAAGAAGTTGAACTAGGTGTGCAGTTTTATGCTTGTGCGTATTGGTAGGTCGATCTTGGGTTGGTTGGTCCTTGGTCGAGTGGTCTCGGGTCGTTGTGGTCTTGGGTCAATTGGTCGTTGGTCGGCTGGTCTCTTCTTTTTTTTTGTCGTTGTGTGTTTGTCTT
>JACEII010000037.1:625105-644835 GCA_014332785.1 Antheraea mylitta
AGCACCACTCGCCCCATAAAAAACACCGACGTGAAGTAACAGTGCTTGCATTGTTGCGTTTCGTTCGGTCAGTGAGAGCGCCGAAGGCCCAACTCTCCTCACTTTCCGCCTCTCCTCTCCCCCCCCCAGCCCCCCCCCTCCTCCAACACAAGCTGGCAACGCACTTGTGACTCCCCTGGTGTTGCATGTGTCTATGGATGATGGTGATCACTTAACATTAGGTGACCCACCTGTTTGTTTGCCTCCTATGATATAAAAAAACATCATCAGAACCTCCCTTTGGTTCGGTCTTCCATTCCACTGGACTAGGGAAGGGGAAGATGAGTTTGTTCCTATGTTCGTATGTTCGTGCGTACGATTCTTCAATGGAATATTTACTGCGCACCTGACCGCTTCGGAATTATCACGCGAGCGTTGGATTTGAATCAATCTTTGTTCCTAAAAAGGGCCAGGAGCATACATAATACATATTATGTGGGAATTATTGATAACACAGTGGAATCTGGAGAAGTAATCTTTAATTCGTTTTTACACAGTTTACACGTTTAGTTATAGTCTTAATAATCTGTTTACACCGCTGACCATCTGACATCACAAAAAACACAAGTCATTCCACTTTTACTTTTTTTAAATAAATTACAATACAAACGGATACGAGTCATTTAAGCCGGATCAAATGTAGACACAAGTATCTGAAGTATTTAATTAAATGTTTTTAGTGTTTATTTATTCTGACATATACCTATAAGGAAGTTTCGTACGTGGTTTCGATCGCAACTATTTTAAAATATTGACAGTAGAAATAGTGATTTCACACGGACTACAACTCATAATCGATATCTATTTGTTTCTTAATTATTTGATTTTATTTTGTACAAGCTTGTTTGTGCCTGCGAAAACGGTCTTATAACAATGATTTTATTGTTTAATTATAACTTATTTTAATTAAGTCTTGTGTTGTTCGTTATTGAATCGGGTGTTGTTGTACCGTGTGTATCACGGTGAATGTTCTGAATGATTAGTTTCACCCTTTCCTCCCCTTTCTACAACCGAAGCACGCACGCTTGAGCTACGGTTTTATGGGAAATTGTATGTGGGTACGAATTACAAAGTTTACAGCGTCATATCTTTGCCCTAGTTCAAGCTATTGTGGAAAGATATTCACACAGGTCGGCATGATAGACGACTGGCAATGGATAGTTTATCTCTAGGTGGTTACCGTTGCTTTTGGATTGTACAGTGCTTACTCATAATGCAGCCACTTGGCAGTGCTTCATAGTTCGGTGAAGCTGTAAAGACCGTTCCAGGTCAACAGCGTTCTCATTTCGAAAAAAAAAACAATACTACAAATAAATAAAAAATCTATTAACATTGTCAGTGCTTCTAAGTAACCTAAACAATTATATATTAAAGGCAAATTATAACATTACTACTTAGTCTCTGTAGAAAAGTGTAGTGATATGCAAGAAAGTCTGGAAAGTTCTCTATCAACTAGTAAAGGTCTTATCGAAATCGGTTAAGACATTTTGAAGATAATCCCGTATCAACAACAAACACTGTGATTTTGTTTACAGATAAGCGAAAAATATTCATTTTAATGTGAAACATCTACAGGCGGAGCGTAAACCTGAGTGTTGGCGTGGCGACGCAAAACATGAACTTTACACTATTGACGGAATGCTCAAAAACATTTGCAACTTTATCAGTATAAGCATAAGATTCAAATTGTTTTGTCAGTCACTCGTTAACCTAGTGTTACGCGGCACGCGCCGACGACCTAGCACTCTTTGATAAATGCCGCCAAACAACGCGCCTGCGTCTTATTGAATTCTTGTATTTTGTATGTAATAAAAATAAATATTTATATTATTTAAACAAATTTGTAATGCTATTAGTATGCTATATTATGTCATAGGTGATTACTGTCGTAATCTGTTCTTTTAATAACTTAAACAAAACAATTTTGATATTTCACATTTGCCAAGCGTCCCGTGACGGCTTAATTTTTTTTAGTGTATATCTAATATTATTTTAAAATATCATCACTCTGCAGTATAATAAGTTGTATTCAAACTAACATCGAATCCTAATATTACGGAACAAGTCAACAGTTTTATCGCGTGTATAACAAGTTTTATAGTGGAAATTTACTGAATATATGACGAGAGTGCCACTTCATTATTACTGAGGTCATTAAAATCGATAGATATTGGTAAATATTTACTGCTAACAGTGTTTATTATAATATATATACATTTGTAAACACACCTCTTCGATTTAACTTAGGTATTATATATTTTTAACGGACATAAAAATGGAGATTTTCCACTCGTTTGATTTTGTTAAATGTTTGTTGCCTCAGTACTTATTCATTTATGAAACAATTTGATTTTTTTTTTATTACAAATTAACACCCATTTTATAAACGAGTCGCAAGTGCGTTACCAGCTTGTGTTTGGGGGGATTGGGGAAAGAGGAGGGGGAGGAGAGGATAGGTGGGTTTCCGACGCTCTCACTGACCGAACGAAACGCAACAATGCAAGCACTGTTACTCCACGTCGGTTTTCTGTGAGAGGGTGGTACTACCCGAACCGTGGTAGCCGTCTCAGCCTACCCACTGTGTGGGCGGGCGAGGAAACTTTTCAGTGCTGAGTACTTTTAAGTGGTTTTCTACGCAACTCGTAGACACGAGTTGGTCATTAGGTGAGTCCGCTATTTATTAGCGGGTAATTTTCTTCTGCTTCTGAATTCAAGGATCTTTAGTCTTATTAATATGAGTTTAGCCTCCCTCTTCTGGGGTGGCCAGATTTCTTGGGGACGGTCTTGTCCGTCGATCTGGTGGTCGCGCGTGAAGCGGCGCTATCCCTTTCATTAGGGGAAAGCTATTCGCGTCCGCCCGACGGAACATGGCTGTTGTCGTCCTGGCGATGTAGGCGTCTAGACCCTCCCATTTGTATCACGTCGTTTCTGACGTAACGAGGTGCCTGCACTATTGTCCTCAGACTCTGCCGTTCTTGTATGCATAGGCGTTCCTTTTGGGTGTTAGATAGATATGCGTACCATGCCGGTGCCGCATATGTTAACCGTGACCTTATACGTCTTGTGTATAGCTAGCTTTGTTCTTGTGGGTATTCTGGATAATAGAATAGGTCGGAGTAGTCCTCTCGTGGCTTTTACACGTCCTATGATGTTGTCGACGTGTTTAACAAATCTCATTTGAGCATCTATTTAGACTCCCAGGTATTTGGCTTGCCTCAGCCATGGTACGCTCTGTCCCTGTAGGAGTAAAGGCGGCGGATACGGGTGTGCTCCCGTGATGAGCGCCAGTGTTTTGGCGATTTTGACCGTCACTCTCCACCGATCTAGCCAGTCTGGCAGAGCCACCATAGTCGGACGCAGATAGTCTGGGGCGTATTTTTTGTTTGTTGAGGACGCAAAATACGCCGCATCGTCCGCGAACAACGCTAGCTCCGCCCGGCCAACCCGAGGAATGTCGTCGGTATATCGCGCATATAACACAGGCGACAGGCAGCTGCCCTGGGGTACACCAGCGCGTGCTTGGCGTTCCGTGGAGGATACCCCTTCGACCGCCACTACCACGCGGCGATCTTTGAGGCATGACGCTAATAGGCGTATTATTTTCCTGGGTATGGGAGACGTTGACAGCTTGTACAGCAGGCCCTCATGCCATACCCTATCAAACGCCTTCTCCATATCCAGGAAAACCGCCGCGAAATAGTGACCTTTGCTGGAACTGTCTGACATCGTGTATAATACTCTAGAGAGTTGCAGCATTGTAGAGTGTTGTGCTCAGAATCCGAATTGTTCGTCGCGCGGCTGCAGGTGGGGTATGAGATGTTGTAATAATATTTTTTCAAATAATTTTGACACGGTGCTCAATAGGGTTATCGGCCGATAACTGTCGGGTTTCCTTGTGTCTTTCCCTAGTTTGGGGATCATCACGACCCTTCCGATGTTCCAAATGGATGGAAAGTGACCCTAGCGCAGTATGCCGTTGTACAGCCGCGCCAAGGCGGCGACAGTCTTAACCGGCAAGTGGCGCAGTGCAGCGTTGGTAATTCGGACTGCGCCCGGGGCTTTCTTGACATTAAGTATCCGAATCGCTTTGGAGACCTGAGACGGGGAGACGAATGCCGTTTCTTCTTGCCGTTAGGGTGTTCCTTCTAGTAGTGACAGGACGTGGCTAGTAACCATAGCGTTGTGTTTGCTATTTGCTACCGGATTCGGTGTGAATTGTGTCTCTAGGTGATTTGCAAAAATTTCCGCGCAATCTACTGCACGGAAGCATAAGTTCCCATGAGAGTCAAATAGCGGTTTTATAGCTGGTTTCTCAGTAGACAATTGCTTACATAGACGGTGGATAGAGGGCATATCTCCGTCTATGGAATCTATATGCCGTTCCCACGACTCTGTGGCGTGGTCATCCAGGGCGCTCTTGGTACGCTTAACTAGGCTATTGAGCCTAGTTTTCTGCAAAGGGCAGTGTGTTCTCTGCCACTGTCTCCACAGCGCCCTCTTCTCGGCGATGAGTGATTGGATTCGCCCGGGTAGAAGGCGTTGTCTTCCATCCGCGCGTCCAGAGTGCGACGGTATGACGGTCGTCGCCTCGAGAAGAGCGCTGCTTATGCAGCCGCAAAGGTCATTAGCTAGCTGTTCAACATCCTCGGACGTCATAGTAGGTATTGACCGAGTGTTCTCGTAGATAGCTCTTGTGAAAGCGTTCCAGTCTATCCTGTTATATTTAGCAGGAGCCTGGACGCGTGTAATCTTTTGCTGGATTATTAGCAGGACTGACCTGTGAACTGATGGGAGGTCCGGCAGTACCTCCTGGGTGGGTGAAGCCTGGAGTCCTTTGTGTACTGTAATGTCAAGGGCATCCTCGGAAGCGTGTCCATAGTAGGTGGGCTGGTCGGGGCCCTCTATGTTATAATCGTATGATATAGCGTCGTTGTAGAGTTCTAACCCCTGCGGGTAGGTACGGGAAGAATTCCACCATACATTCTTGACGTTCAAGTCGCCTGCTATTATGGTGGGGCAGTCGTCATCTAATAGCGATCGTAGTTCGCCGGCGTTTAATCACGTCGCAGGTGGTTTATAAGCAGCGTATATTTTGTATTCGCGGCCTTCGATTGAGACGCTGACGCCGAGTGAATAAAATGACGTCATCTCTTTATAGGGTATTAGCTGGTGTATGATATTACGCTTGATGATTACAGCAAGGCCCCTTATTGCCGTACCAGTTTCGCTCCGCTCATCCTTTCTGTATACACACTAGCGAGAGAAGTTGTACCTATCCCCTTCTCTTAGTCGCGTCTCAGATATCAACATTATATCAATGTTATGCTCTCTGAGAAAGTATTCGACCATCCTACGTTTCCCAGAGAGCGTCTGAGCATTCCAGTGGGCTATTCTGATTTGCTTAGCCATTGAGATTAAGTTGCTTGCACACTTCCTTGATGCAGGAATCCCGTAGATCCGGGCATTCTAGGGCAATGCGAAGTAACGCATCTACTGACGTTCCCGTTGAACCCATGCTCGCCAACCCGGGCCACTTTGTGTTTGTGTCCGGGGGAGAGGAAGAGGCGCGGTCGTAGTCTGCGCGCGCTTCTTATTTGCCTTCTTCTTCTTTTTCATGGTGGTAGTCCTTGGGATTGCGTCATTCGCAGGTGCTATTAGGTTGGTTCCCGCGGTTGTCTCTACCATTACTAGGGCCGGGGCGGAGTCTCCTGTTTTCCTTCCCGACTTCCCGGTGCGGGCGACGGTTCCCGCGGTTTTGTTGCGTTGCTCCCGCTTGTATACGGGGCATTTTGCGGCGTTGTTAGCCGGGTGGTCCCCGCCACAGTTAGCACACGTGGCGGGTTCCTCTCGTGGGCGTTGGCATTCATGAGCGGGGTGGGACCCCGTAGCGGACGAAAGCGATGGGTCGGTGACAATTGAACGAGGAGTGGAGGAACTGTTGGCACCGGTGACATTGCGCCGGTCCCTTTTTGCCCCGCCACGCCTCAATCTTGATCCCTGGCATCATCAGCAGCTTTTCTACATCACATATGGCGGGTGTGAGGTTTGGTGTTCTCTTTAGGACACAATAAAAGAGATGTCCCGGTCTCCCGCCCTTTCTTTTAATTTGTTTGACGTATTCCGGTTCAAAGTTAAGCTCGCTAAGAGCTTGCATGACCTCTTCCGGTTGTGTGTCAGCTATTAGGCCGCTAATAGCGACTTTAAGGCTTCTCTCTCTGCCGGTAAAGAGTAAGAGAACCAGGAGATATTCTCCTCCTTTTCCTCCTTTTCTATCTGTGTAAGATAGGACTGAATGGTTCTGTATTCATTAGGGTCCTCTGGGGTAAATCTTACACCCGTCCCGTAGGGGCGGGCGTTCGGTCGGCAACCTAGTCTGTTCGAAGTTCTTTGAAGTGATGCGTCCAGTTGGATAACCTGTCAACAATCAGAGGCGGATATCTTTGACGCTTTTTGGGTTCCTCCGACGTCCTTGTGTCTTCAACAGTTTGCGGGGGCAGTATCATGTCCGTGGTCTCTAATGTCAGAGGTCGTTCCTCTGGAATCGGGGCAACAGGCTTGGGCGGCCTTAATAGCGGTTTAGGTACCGGTTCCGGGGCCGCAGCGGCTGCATATGTTTATTTTTTTACCACTATGCTTCTCTCTATAATTGAGATGCGCTCTGGTTTTCGTGGGGTCTCTGTAGTCTTCCTTGTGTCGACAGAGGCATTACGGGTCGTCGGTTGACTCGGGGCCCTGCTAGTACCCAAAATTGCCGTCGTGGGCGTCCTTGCAGGGGCCTCGCGCCTACCACGGTCCTCTCTCAGAGGTAACAGCTGCGCGGTTGTAATAATTCCCGCGTCTTGCTTGCGTGGAGTTACTATTGAGTGGGCGGAGGGGGATGAAGATTGGAGGCGGCGTTTCACCTGCCTTCCGTCTTTGCTTCCGGTACAGTCGGAGTCTCGCCTTCTGCTTTTCCCCCTGCTACTCGAACTCATTTCTTGAGTTACGATTTCCGTGGGTTCATGGATGCTGCTAGAAGATTTTTCTAGCTCTGTCGTAACATCCTAATAGGGCTGGGATTGAAAATCGTGGCTCCTTGGAGCGGTGGGAATCTCGAGATCCAATCCACCAGCTCTTCTGTGATTTTCCTGCTCTTATACAATTGATTTATTGTGATGAAATCAATGTTATGCGTACTCATCGTTGGTATGGACGGACCTGTTGGCGTAGTAACAAGTTGCACACGCGGGTCTCGTGGTGGAGAACGGCGCGGCGGGCTTAAAGATCGGTATCCAGAAGATATAGCCTTACTCTTCATTGTAGTTCCATCGGAGTCCGGTTGGTGTCGCTTAGTCGTTGTTGAATCGGTCGCTGATTGGCCCTGAGAAGGGTCTTTTAGGGTTCCGTAGTCCGACATCGCTGTGGAATTACGGTGGCGGCCCTAGTGCGGCACGCCTCGCGCAGATAGAGTGCGCATACGCGATCTCGAGCGAGATAGAAAATTCTCGCGACGCGATACTTACGCCCTCTCCCTCGCACCCGTTGGAGGTGTGGGCGCTCCTTTTTTTTTATAGAGAGGTAAATCCTGCATGGGATGCGCCTCACGTTGTCGGGGGACAACGTGAGGGTTATGTCGGACTCCTACCGACTAAAAACCCCTCTGCCGCCTTTGCGCGTATGTGATCCAGGGCCGAGGGTTGGCGATGAGCACGTGCTCCTCCAAACCCTGGTCACGCGCTTGGGTCCCCGTGGATATTCGAACGGGGAACCCGTCCCTCGAGAGAGGAAATTCCTCCCTCCTGCTTCAAGTTGAAGCGGCGGCCGAAACCGTGCTTCGCGTCACGGGCCTTCATTCCTCGGCAACGGTAGCCCCCGCGTCTGTCGCCTGAAGGCTAAGGTGTGGGCGCTCCTGGTACTACCCCGGATGAGCCGACCCATTTATGCTGAAGCCAACAATAGCTTCAGCGTGCCTCTACGAACCGGGGAAGTTTATCTATTTATATTTTCTATCAATGTTTATAATGAATAGATAGTGACTTGGCTTTATGGAAAAGAGGAGTCTGCTTTAGATTACACGGCTAAAGTAAAACTTTCGTATTAAATGCACAACCGCTGCCGAGGCAAGTTCGCGTTAACCTTTTTCGACGAGTGCGGTGCATTTAATACGAAAGTACCTAGACCCTTTTAAAGCAAGTATTCGATACGTATTTAGCTTTTTGGTAATAACACCATATATGTTTATATATGTATAATATATACATGTATCTACATATATTAATTTTCTACAAATACTCAAAATTAATTATGGGTTTTACTAGCTATGGGCTATCTTCACTAACTTATCTCCCTCTCAGCATCCGTTCGCCTCGTCCGATCACATTTTTGTAACGCTCTCGTCACGCATTCACCATCTTACTCCTAAAATCAAGCGTAAGTAAAGCAGTTTTACTTAAAAAATTACAAACAATCTCCATAATCTCTTGATGGGCGCCAAGACAAATACACGGGCAGAATGGAAGCGGAGTCGATTTAAACCGTGAATAAATCCAAAGGCAGATGTTAATGTTTTTTTTTACATTTAATATAAATATCTATTGAAGCTGCAATAACAAAAAACCTATTATGGTCGATATAAAATGATGTTATTATAACAAATCATTTGTTTTCAATGTCAACAGTCGATACGTATGTGGTGACGTAATCAGATATGTTGTGAAAACAAAGGCGGAAAGAAAGAAACACGAAATGATTAGATAAAACATTTATTGCGTTCACATTGAACCACGTGTAAATTGTATTTCTATAAGTCTAGTTATACACGCGGTTTTTCTTTGTTACAATTGTTATATTCATCATAATTAATAGTTTATTTATTTTAGGGTCGTCAACATGACAATACACTAGTAAATATATAACAGGTAGGACTATTGTGATTCATTATAAATGTAGTCATATTTAGAGACAACCACGGCATGCTTCAACAATAAATTAAATATTAATTTAACTAAATATTAAACTTATTTTCAAATTTAAAGAATTAACATAAAAATACAAACACGTGGAAATTGAAGCAGAAAGAAAAATAAAGTGCTAAAACTAATTGATACTCTAAAATCATAATAATCTAGTTATAGTCTTAGTTACACATGTAATAAAAAACGTAAATGAAACTTCGGATGTGAAACACCTATAGGCGCGGGTAAATTTGACTGTTGGCATGGCGACCGTGTGAGACGTGGGGATGCAATGCGATGCACATGCGACTGTGCGTAATCTCTTTTTCCGCACTGAGCTCGCATATCTATAATTTAAGAATTTGACATTCGTTTGATTCGAAAAATTTTAATGTTTTACATCTGCCAGGCGTCCTGTGGCGGCTCAACGTTTTTAGACTTTTGTGAAAGAAAAAGTTGCAGGTGTCTAGGAATAAGTAATAAAATATATCTTTTGACATATAACATCTATAGGCGAGGTAAATCTGATTGTTGGCGTGGCGACACAGGTCATGGCGTGTGTGTGAGACTTGGCGACGCGATGTCATGCGCATGCAACTGTTCCCAATCTCTCTATAGTGTAATTTAAGAATTCTAGAGTTCGATTCGAACAAATTCGATGTTTCACATCTGACAGACGTCCCGTGACGGCTCACATTTTTTTTTAAATGTCTGTCTGTCCATCTGCCTGTTTATTTGAAGACGCGTCACTTCTAAAATACTACGTTTATGATAAAATCAAAGAGATTCATAAAGCACATCTGGGAGTAACATTTAGTCTTTGTTTATTTAAAATCCGTTTGGTCTATCAAAGGCTATTGTAATTTTAATGACGAATTTTAATACGAGAGAAAAGTAGATAAGTAAATAAACTTAATACATTCAGATGAGTTTATTAATCGCTGGTTATTTAAATATAGTTTATCGCGAAGTTGCGGGCACTGCTAGTCTATACTATAATATTATAAAGATGTAAAGTTTGTGAGTTTGTGACGTTGTGACTTTGTAGGGGGTAATCTCAGGAACTACTGGTCTGATTTGAAAAATTCTTTTAATGTTATATAGCTTATTTTTCGAGGATGGTTATAGGCTATATCGTCAGGTTAAGACCAATAGAAGCGGAGCACCAATGAAGAATATCTAAAAATCGGGGTTTATTTTGCTCTTGAGTTTCCGCTGCGTGTTAGGGTTAGCCCAAAGTAACTATTCCACCCGACCGAAGTCGCGGGCATAGGTTAGTATTATATAAACAAAATAAGATCTCTGCCGTTGTGATAATATATAAACGAGGTTTATAAATACTACGCGTTCAACTTCAATATTTTCTTGTCATCGATTAGTGGGGCAAGCGGTATAATCGCATGCGCAGAAAAAGGAAAGAAAGCGGATAACATTTTGTAAACGAAGTATATTATTGCTTTCAATTTTGTTTTCTCCTTTGACTCTGAACATAAAATATATTATCACTTGTGGCGATTAATCTATGATACGTTCGTGTGATACGTTCGATCCTCCAGTGGCAATCCTTCTTCGTAAAAAACAAATGCACCGATTTTCATGGTATATGTCGTACCCATATTTTTTAAAATATATATCGATATTACTGTTACTGACAAGAGTGTTTGAATTATTTACTAAATTATGCAGACTATTTTTTCAAATGTAGGTATGTTTTATGTATGTATATATGTACCGTCCTCGCCAAATGAAATATATAAAAACGTGTCATATTATGTGTATAACTTCACGACTATTTAAGAAGTATTCCCGATAGTGTTGAAAACACCTGTTTTCGTCCAATCACCAAAGTTAAGCAACCTTTTTTTAACTGATTTCGCTATTGATCTGACAAGGTCTTAACAGCTTCACCGGACTACAGAAGTTAAACAACGTCGAACACGGTCAGTACTGGAATGGACCGCTTGGGAATACCGCGTGACGTTGGTGTTTTTTACTTCTCTTTAAGTTTAAATGTTTCCACATCTATCGTGTTTTTTATGACACACACTTTTTATTTCATAATCATGACAACGTATTTTATGGTTTAGTATTTTAATAAAGTGTTAGCATACATAAAATCAATTTTCTAATCTATATATACCTATAATAAAACTGTAACCAGACCAAATCTGTACATTAAATATTTGTTGAAAATTATAATCGGGGTAGACTTTATTATTGTTATAGAAGCCAAAATAATCCTTTTACAATTTTTGTCTGTCTGTCCCTATGAACACATTACTCGGAAAGTACTAAACCAATTTTGACGAAACTTGACTGACTATGACTAAACGCTATGACTAATATTATAAAGTTAGATCTAGGATACTTTTTATCCTATAAAACCCAAGGGATTCTCCAGGATAATGGACAAATTTCAAAAAAATGTATTTAATGAAAATACTTGACGAACTTTGGAAAATTATCTTTGCGCTATATATAGCACACAGCTACAAATTTAAGCTATATTTCATCTCCTAATCTACTTTATTACATTACCGCCAATATATATATATATAGTTTCGTTTTTATTTTAATTGAACCCGGTAGGCGAAGCTGCGAACGGGTTCTAGGTTTATTTTAAAATATCTTATTCTAGGTTTACTAGAATATATATATTCTAGGTTTACAGGCCGGCATGACTGTGGCTACCAGTGATGGATGATCGGTCTCTCGGTGGTCGCTTTTTTTTTATTATAATACTATACTAACCAGCAAGCATAGCAAAGTTTTTTTGCAGTGCAACGATAAAAAAAAAAAAAAAAATCTCTCACATACCAACTGGGTATATGTTTGAGTGAGTCCCTTGATAATTTGCATTTGAATTAGAAACGGTAGGTGTGGCTGCAATCGAGTTTTAGGTTTATTACAATTTTTCCCGTTTAAAAATACAATTAAAGTCGATGCACGTGCGGTGCGGTGAATTTGCACGGGTCAGCGTCTATATTGCATAAAATTCAAACATTGTTGACTCAGCATAATACAATACCTAAATTTACAAGACATACATTAAAAAAAAAAATGGAAATGTGTTGTGTCCTTGATTCTAAGCCCCACCAGAGTCTTTTTCCTTTAAAATATTTGATGGACAGATTTCATCCCGTTCTCCTTTTATTGTATGTATATAGATATATTGTCAAGATAATAAACAACTCAAACAAAGTCGCGGCTATCAGCTAGTATAATGTTAACTATAAATAAGCACCATTTCATTGTGTATAGGAATGTATAGAAGAAGGTTAGTTTATTGGGCATTATCTTTTATTTGAAGAAATATTATCGCTAGGAATTATCGAAAGAAAATCACGTCGTTTTATTGCAAATGATTTAAGATTATGTAACTTTATTACTTGACAATTCAATATCCACATAACTAGTTTATTTACTATCAAAGACGGTAAAAACTAACCAACAGTGTAAATAATTTATTCGAATTTATAAAATGTAAAGAAATATTTCAATTTATTCACTTAAAGAAAATATTATATTAAATTGAAATGTGATTTATTTATTCATTTAATGATATATTCTATTGTTACTTATATGTGTTATATTGTTACAGATATTTGCATAAAATAACGGAGAACTGGAAAATTACTTACAATGGTGTTCTTCTTTAAAAGTCTAACAAAGAGGTGAGTCACTGTTTTAATATTTTTGTTTACAAATAGATTTATATTATCAATGCTCGTAAATACTTAATGTTAAATTAATGTGTGATTTTTTTACAACCCAATAAGAAATCAAACTGTAGTATATAGAAGCTGTTCATAATTCTGAGTATACGATGTTTTATATTGCTTTATTAAACAATCAGTAATATAAACTTAACTAGCTGACCAGCGCAACTTCGTCTGCGTGAAATCGGTTTTCTACCCGTTCAATTGTGTTTCGTAACTCGAAAAATCTTTAAAAACCTAAAACCCGATTATATTGTAAAATCGAACAATTCAGGGACTCACTCAAATACACGCCTAGTTGGTTTAGTGAATAACTTACGCAAGTGTGGAAGAAATTTCGATGAGGCAGATGTAACGCCATCTGCTATTCAGCAACTTCAATATTGTCGTTTTGTTTGAAACGCGAATGACCGTCGAATCATTTGGATATTTCTCATACAAAAATACTAAAACTACGAATAAAAAATGGGAGACTGCGGTTGGGAAGGAGAAAATTTAGAGTTATAGACATTCTTAATGGAAAGTAAATATTGTCAAAAAAAAAAAACTAATTCTGGATTTGGAGACCCTAATCACCTAGACGTAGTAGTCCGGTGAAGCTGTTAAGACTTTGCTGAGTCAATAGCGTGGTCAGTTCGAGAAAAAAAAACCTAGACGTATAAAATATACCTTGACCTATTCTCATATCTACCAAATATATATATAGAATTTCATAAAAATCGGTCCAGTCTTTACAAAGAGTTCGATAACAAACACCGTGACACGAGATCTTTGTATATTAGTTGACATAGTTAAAATTGGTTCTCAATTGACTTTTATATATTCCCGTAAAACTGTTTGACATGTATACATAATTAATTCTTTTAATTTGAACAATATTTACATAATGATTATAGATAAAGTAAATGAAATTTACATACAAAGATATCAAATAGATACTGAATGTACCTAGTATATCTATACTAATATTATAAAGCGGTAAAGTTTGTGACGTTGTAGGGGGTTATTTCAAGAACAACTCTTCCGATTTGAATGATTCTTTCAATGTTATATAGCTCATTTATCGAGGAAGGTTATAGGCATCATATCATCACACTAAGGCCAATAGAAGCGGAGCACCAAAAAAGAATCTTTCAAAATCGTTTTTTTTCCTCCTGAAAGCTTCCGCTGCGTTAGTACAAAGTCACGGGCAGGGGCTAGTTAACTGTTAATATAGTTTTTATGAAAAAGAAAAGGAAATTAATGAATAACTCTTTTCTTATCACATCGATGGATTATTATTGAGAAATATTTTGTCATATGCTAATTATGAATTTGTGTTATGCTATTTTTTATGTGTTATGTAAACGGACTTAGCAACTAGCTAATATTCGTATGATATTGTGAACCTAAATTGTCCCATATTGTAATTCACTAATATATTACGTCAAGCATTTATTCGTGTGACAGTTATAGATTCTTTATTGTATAGATTCTTTATTGTATTTATACACGCTGAGAAGAAAACAAAAAAATAGTTTCTCCTGAGGATTTGCTTAATGATTTTCTTGCTGCGGGTTTATTGTGAACTCAGTACTTTAGAAGTGATGCGTGGTCATATATTTTTTGACTTATTTCTAGACACCTTCAACAATTTTTTTCGCGAATATGGAATAAGTACAGACACGTTAGATTTACATTATATATTATATTATATGTAGAAGTAAGTTATTGCAGTGGATTCTTCCCTATTTTTATAACTTTTTTGATCAAAGTCATACCTTGTTTAACATGATGGTGTTCCTTTAAATGGTCGTAAAATTCCAAACAAAAAATAACTGTCTCTGAAGTACAGTTGCCAAATCGCTGATAGGTGCTTAATGCAATTTTTTTTTTACGAAACACACTGAAAGTTCATAACTTTGAATTTGGTATCTAATCAGGTGGATTTAACGAAAATAAACCATCCGTATTTCCTTTTATTTTACTCGTTGTTAGATCTCTCACTAGGTCGGTATCCCTTCAAATACATTGCAACAGAACTGTGTATGTGTGAATAAACAGTTGTACAGGTGTCTCGAAGGTCACTTCTTACGTTTTATTACTAACGACAATACCAGTGAATTATTTCATCATAATTGCCGACCTACAATATTATAATACTAGATTGCCGTCTCCGCCAACCGAGGGGGCAATCTACCCACCTCCAGCCACCACCGTAGCCGAGTCTGAGAGGATGGGCCTAGGACCCATCTTGGTGTGTACAGCTAGCGTGTACCCAGTCTGCCTTCCAATTAGCACGGGGCTTATCGATCATCTTTTACCGGGCTGACCGTTGGGACGGCATGGTGATAGCAATGCACGATCCCATGCCACCCCAACGAAAGCGGTATATCGCGGGGTTTTAGTGAGTATAAGCCTCACACTACCCACTCTCTCCCCCGGGAAGGAGGCGTGTCCGTGAGGATTTCCCCACGTTACGAAGAAAAGGTTGTTAAAACTGGGTCTGATCTTCAGTCCCTCGAGTTAAATGCTTATTAGCGTAATACTTTAATCTAAAAGATTATGTAATAAACCGAAACATGACATGTGTAATTATACACGATACACTTTGTAATTTAACACAATCTTGAAATAACGCGGTATCAGCTCGGGTAGTAAAGGTCGAGTGCGGAGGCGCGGCCCGGTCGCACACACCCGTTCTTTCATCATATTGCTGTGTCAATATTATTATATTGTTCCATTTTTTGATTGTCTTATTTATACAATACATTACTGATTAGTAGTTTGTTGCTTAGCGACAATTAAAAATATATATCATCATCATTCTATCGACACGTATTTATTCTTAGTATTTGGTATTTGCCATTAGGTTTTTTACTAAGCTCGTCTTGTCTAATTTGTTAATAATAATTTAAAATATTGGTGATCAAAATCATATAATTCCAAAAACTAGAGAGTAAAAAAATGCGACTTCATTGGGTCTTTTCTTATATCGAAACATATCTTAATCATAGGGCACGTGTTGAAGTTCCTAATGGATGTCATAACCAATTTATGTAGCATTGAAGCGATGCCTGCCACCAAGAGTCTCACTGTTCTCACGAGACGTCACTCACGACAGCACACGATACGTTGGTGATTTTAAATATCATGAAATTGAAGCGACAATGAAGGATAATCGTGTTCAGACACCTTATCAGTGGACGTAAATTCGAAGACTTATGTATGAGCCGGAACTTTCGGTGAAGGGAATCATCTTGATAAAAGTATATTCTGGTTGATCTTTCCCTAAATGCGCCTCGTTATCTATTACTCTCAAGTAGGAAATCTGATGTCAATCACCTGTTGGTATGTTCCAACAACTATACTTCCCATCACCATAACCAATTTCCATCTAAAAACTATTTTTGTTTTGACAGCGGCGGTGAAATGTACATTCAATTCTAGTTATATTTTCTCATTGCCTGAAATCTCAGTTAAATAAAGTTTTCTATGAATAAAATCTTGCTAGATCGGTATAGCAACCCCGAAACTACCTACATACTAAGTTTCACGGAAATAGATGACGCCGTTACCGAGATCTTGAATATATATAGGTATACAAATATAAAAACATACAAGAATTGCTCGTTTAAAGGTAGAGTCGCCGTGTCCTCATAATAAAAAAATCATGACCAATTAATTACATACCTAAACCTTCCTAATCAGTTTATCTACTGATAAAAACCGCCTGAAAATCCGCTCAGTTGCTTCTGAGTTGATCGCAAATAGACAGACAGACGTGGCAGAAGACTTTTTTTATAATATATAGTAAAGCTATTGTGATTATTTTTAAGGACCAACGGTGTTCTTACAAACAAGTTAAATACGTATTCAATACTTGCTTTAAAAATGTTACTTTTAAAATGCACCACCCTCGTTGAATGTTCGCCATCTTGCTCTTTTGTCTCGCTTTGGTTAGGTTAGATTAAACTTTAAAAGCAACTTTAAAAAAAGTATTACGTGAACTTTCCTAGGTTGAGCGCGCTGCAGTTAGTACGAAAACTTTTTAAAGCAAGTATTTAATACGTATTTAAGTTTTTTGTAATAACACCTTAAGAAATAATAAAACTAAAAACAAAACTATCAAGTAGTTACTGAGTGATGTGCGCACAATGGCTGACTCCTATAATTTTATTTACATAAACTGTACAATAATATTATTAAAGAAACAATGAATATAAATTTCCTGGACTGATTAATCATATATTTTCGTATAATAATATGAAAAAAATATTGATAAAAAAGCGCCTGGCAACTAAACAACAGCTGACATTATGACGAAAACATGAGTAGTATTAAAACTTGTAGCATAATAAAGACGGCATTCCTACGGTGTCAATAGTAACTTGTGGAGGTGTGTCTAACCTGTTATACAGGTAATCGATTGAAGTAGAACTAAGGAAATCAAATAAATATGATTTGTAGTAAAAACTGTTTTTAAGCATATCTCAATTTGAAAAAACTCCATGACGTTTCTGTGACCAATCACAATAAAATTGGTATATCTAAGGATTTTTACGTGCATTACATTTTTATACAATTTTTCTTGATTGCCACTAGATGGCGTTAAACTGTATTTTATTATTACTCATTAATTCTATACTGTAACTAACTCAGAGTTTTTGGTGGGATTTTAGTCTGTAATGTAGTGGATTTTATATTTTATACATAATCTTGTGTTATTTGACTCTATATTTGTAACATTGTTGTTTTTTTACGTAATATGATTTGGTTATTGTACTGAAGTAAAGGGGATGGAAAATAATATCACGGATCATGACTTCTGAGATACCACAAGAACTCCCTAAAATTTCTGGCAAGGGAGCAACTTTGCAACATTGAAATCATCACAAGCCATTTGTAATATATATTACTTAATCGATAATGGCAGTATTCATCTAGAAGATTGGTAATCAATAAAAAAAACTAACCCCCACTGCAGCTTTGTGGGCAATTTAAATTACCGCGAGTTAAACCGCGGGCAAACGCTAGTTTTTTTTAAATAGAAATATGGAAGGACACATATTATGAAATTTTTCTCATAATAAAAAAATTAATCCAATTACTTATTACTGTCCAAAAGCTACAACACAATAAAGCAGAATAGACGGCGTAGGTTCAACAATATGCTTCATTTTCAGGAAAATAATCTTCTGTAAAAACAAACGTAATATCTTTATACTATTACTTTGATATGTTGTACTGTCAATAATGTGGTAAAAAAATCATTATGTAATTTAGCAGGAACAAAAAATGTACTAAATATCCTTGTATGCTATACCTTGTGAGTTTGTGAACTCGTATTTTGATAAACGTAAATGAAGCCGGGACCTGTAGGTAGCTTATAATATAGTCAGAATAGGATAGTGTGTCAAAGTATTGGAAATAATTTCTCTTGAAAGGTAATCCTCTCATAGAAGTTTTAAACGAAGGCGCAGTTTCATGAGAAGGAGCATAGTTACTTTTACAATCATTTCTTTGTTTAGTTTTCCCTCAGTCACATGACGTTCAAATGATAATTACTGAGAATCGATTGCCAAATGATTTGTATTTTCGTCGACCAAACAATTCTACATCTAATTATATCTGCCGGATATTTGTCTGTTTTGTGACACGATAGAAACAAACCCGAAATAGATTTTAAAAGTGAAGCAATAACTATGTTTTGATTGTGCGCGCTGATATAATTTATGTTTCGTCTGTTATCTTCTCAATTATTTTTATTTAAGAGTATATTATTTAGTTAACGTTGAAACTATTTATTTAATTTAAATTAAGCGTTAAAAAGGATCGCTTCTCTATAAACCAAATCTTTAGAAATCATCACAAAAATAACTTTTGTAGCATATACTGGTTGAAAGTTTAGATAGAAGCAATAATTATGAAGGATAGTATGCACTCGATTCTCGTCCTAAATCAGTTAAAAAAATAGGTGACGAATATTTAACTTAATTAACTAGAAAAATACAAAAATTATACGCAATCCTCTACGCTTCTATGTTAAAGCATAGTGTCAATGACCGTCTGGTGATTTCACTTTCACGTGAAAGCGAACGTGGGAATGGCGTGAACAAAACAAAAGGGTTTATTGTTTCTTTTTATTATCGAAGATTATTAACCCCGAGTCGCCCCTTACAGCTTTGGGTACCGATCATTACACCTACGTTTATTACAATTGTGTTTATACTTTTGAAAGTCTTAGAACAAACTTTAATGTTAAATTTGACCATGAAGTATCCTAGAATACTGCGAGTGTTTAATGTTTTACCTAGTATATTGCCTTCCACAGATAACAGTTTTTATTCAGTGGTACTACGAGTATATAAGCTAATACAATTATATAAGTTTTCAAAAATATTGACAGACGCACAGTGATTTCAATGGCTGATAACTACAGGAGATAATGTTTCGACAAATCATCTCTCAATAAGCCTATTATAATTGATGGTGATA
Source organism: Antheraea mylitta (assembly GCA_014332785.1). NCBI lineage: Eukaryota > Metazoa > Arthropoda > Insecta > Lepidoptera > Saturniidae > Antheraea > Antheraea mylitta. The sequence continues at coordinate 644,274 of JACEII010000037.1, forward strand.
ATCATTGAACCAAATGATTTATAATATAAATAAATAATTACATTCCAATTATTATAATATTTTCTCAACTGAACACATATACTCTCAATAAATGTAGGTACATGTTTAAGCTGACACAAGCCGGTGATGAAGAATCTATATATATACTGCTATTATAAAGAGGTAAAATTTGTAAGTTTGTGACGTTGTAGGGGGTAATCTCAGGAACTATCGAACTCGAATTTTTCAAATCGGACCAGTAGTTACGGAGATTACACCCTACAACGTCACAAACTCACAAACTTTACCTCTTTATAATATTAGTATAGATATAATTTTTTCGTGATAATAAAACAGACACTTCCTGATTATCTGTTTACGAATGTGACAAAGGAATCGAACCCCATTCACTAGCGACCTTCGCGACCGGTCTAACTGGTGTTCACATAAAGACATGAGAGGAATTAATAACGCGGGCGAACGTCTAAATATGCCACAGTATTATGTTATCTTTAATTATAGACAAAGTATTTTATTTTCCTGCTTTCAAGGGCTACTTCGTGTGTGTGGAATAGTCACTTTC
>JACEII010000037.1:654835-664982 GCA_014332785.1 Antheraea mylitta
TTTAGAAACATTATCCGATACAAAATACATATAAGAGATATTGGGGTATATATGCTTGGTTACAAGTTATTCTTTTTTTTATATCATAGAAGGCAAACGAACAGGTGGGTCACCTGATGTTAAGTGATCACCACCGTCCATAGACACCAGCAACACTAGAGGAGTCGCAAGTGTGCTGCCAGCCTGTGTTGGTGGGAAAGGAGGGAAGGGAAGGGAGTGGGAGGGTGGTAGGCCTCCGGCGCTCTTATTGAGCGAACAAAACTCAACAATGCAAGCACTGTTCCTTCACGTCGGTTTTCTGTGAGAGGGTGGTACTACCCCGGGTGAGTCGACCCACTCATGCTGAAACCAGTAATAGCTACAGCGTGGCTCTACCACTACTGTAAACGAATTAATGAATAACAATGCATTATAGATATATTATCGTATTGAATTGTTGATATTGCACACGTCACCCAGACCCGGACACGTAAAAAGATCTATAAAAGGTGACACCCTGACATCATTATCTCTATTTCAATTCAGACTCGATCGGTATAAACCGGCTTGACTTGACACATTGAATGCGGTCTCGTAATGGTCCGTGTAAGTGGGATCATCAAATTGACCTTGTCTATTTTTTTATAGAGCTGTGGTCCCACGTTTGGTTTCTACTCACCTAAGTGACGATGCAGACAAGTATATGGCTATATATAATAAATCACTATATAGTCCTTTTTTTTATATCATACGAGGCAAACGAACAGGTGGGTCACCTGACGTTAAATGATCACCACCCTCCATAGACACTTGCAACATCGGGGGAGTAGCAAATGCGTTGCCAGCTTGTGTGGAGGAGGATGGGAGTGGGGAAGAGGAAGGGAAAAGAGAGGGGGAAGATGAGGAGAGGTGGGCCTCCGGCGCTCTCACTGACCGAACGAAACGCAACAATGCAAGCACTGTTACTTCACGTCGGTTTTCTGCGAGAGGGTACTTCCCTGGTCGAGCCGATTCATTCATGCTGAAACCTGTAATAGCTTCAGCGTGGTTCTACCAGGACCACTACCTTTTATTTCTTTGAGGTCAACTTGCGCAAAAGCTTTTTGTCAATGGGGTGTTTTCTCATCACTATCAGCCTCTGATAGACACACTGCAATGCTATAAGCCTCTTCACGAATGAAGGTATGGCCATAATCATGACGTCAGCTCACAAGTCACAGCTTTAAAAAATCCACAGTTTTTTGACATACAGTGAAACTAAAAGAACATTTTTCATGTTCAGGTTTCCTCACAGTTTTGTCCTTTACCGTCAGCCGATAATGTTACTAATTTAAATTACTAAGTTCGAAATTTCGAAGAATTCGTAGATAGACGTCAGGATTCGAATAGTCCCTGCGATCCAACAAAAAATATTGTGCTATAGAATTCAACATTTCTCTCTCTCTCTCCTTCTCTTTGTACATATTTCGAGTACAATAAGAGTATACTATCTCTTTCTCTCACCGTCTGCAACCTATATATACATTTATAGCTATCTCTTTTTCGTAATACATCTTCGTTTTATAAAATCCAATTCACATCGTTCCAAAATAATATTCACTTCAAAGATCGTAAATATGTGTAAAAAAACGTGTGTGTGTTAGAAGTTATACTTCTTTGGCGTAACAAGATAAAAATCTTTTCAAAAATTTTATCTTTCGCCTTATTCTACGTTTGTAGAAAAAACAACACCAACAATAGAAAAAAGGTATTTAATACATTGACAATTTTAATACAAACAACAAATATAAAGAAACAAAATATTGACTATACCTAACTTCAGGGTGTCGGCTTTTCGTGCCGGTGTGTCCGAGCATCGTAAAAATATACTCTCATCATTATTCCCTAACACATCAAAACAAGTATAAGTTCAATAATTCAATGATCTGTGTACGTCACATTTCCTTAAACCTTTCCGACCTCTCTTATTATGTTCTATTACAGTGAGCAAAGCCCCCAGTAGTGCGAACGTATAACCAGATTAGGCCTCTCTCGGTAGCGGCTCAAGTCTAGGTTCGATCCCTCGGCAGGGAGCCCTTGAGTGCGTTGCTTACGCGATACAGTGACACAAAAATTTACATCACTGCTACAACACTACACGATCACCCCCACACACGTGCATGCTACACGCTTACACATGAAAGTGGAAGGGTTTTATTTTTTCCCCTTATCAAACTGAAAAAACTCTAATTTTCCGATAATAAATATATGGAGGTTGTTGAGGCGTGCATGCGTGGTACACATATTCGTCTCAGCAACTCAAACATATATGGATAGTTAGTATAGCTAGGTTAGCTAAGATAGGTCGCGAGTTTGCAAGTAACAGGCAACAGCCAAGCCGAGGTGTGCCGTGCAACCTTGAGATAGTTGCCCAAATAAAATCGGCTGAATGCCTTAAGCGCTCGCCTTAGTAGTTCGGTGAAGCTGTTAAGACCTTGCAAGGTCAATAGCGTAGTCAGTTCGAGAAAAAAAAAAGTGCAAACGTATCTTATGTACGGCTCCTTAAAACCAAACTATGAATAAGGTATCTAAAGACTGACATATGGATATTTGACACCCAGACAAAGAACTGCCAATTATGGTTATAACACAAAAGTCGAAGTCATGTGAGGATATCGAATCCGCGACCTCACGGCTCATTATTGATATTGAATACTCACGTGGCCTGTGGAATGCAGCATTTGTCACAATAATTATGTTCCAATCAGTTGTACCTACTTAGAAACTAAACTCTTTAACTATTGACGCTGACATAAAGATGCGGAACTAATTTGAATACAAGATTAATAAATTAAACAACTCAAGAGTTGTTTTAAACTTGTTGAATATAATTTTTATTATAAAGAATACTAGTTTATTTAATTACTAGCCACTGCTTGCGACTTCGTTTGCGTGGAATAGTTACTTTGGGTTAATATCTACAGTGTAGTCCGGTGAAGCTGTGAAGGCCTAGTAAGGCCAATAGCGTAGTCAGTTCGAGTACTAAGTTCTTCTTCTTCTTCTTGTTTTGGCTCCGCAGAAGCACTTGCCAGTGTCAATGTTTTTATTCAGTGCACGTTATAGTACAATGATATTACAAGCGTCGTGTTTATTTCAATATTCTAAGAAGATGGTGGATTCCTTGTTTGAACCTTCCACAGGGTTTTTGTGGCATCTCAGATTTTAATGTTCCGTGGTATTATTTTCCATTCACTTTATTGATGCATAATAAACTAACTATATGTTAATACCTACTAATACGCTGCGGACGCTCTCAAGAGGAGAAAAAAACCCTGATTTTGAAACATTCTTCATTGGTGCTCCGCTCCTATTGGTCATAACGTGATGATATCTATCATCATATAATCCCCATATACAATCCTCGGTAAATAAGCTATATAACACTGAAAGAATTTTTCAAACCGGACCAGTAGTTACCGAGGTTACGCCCTACGACGTCACAAACTCACAACGTCACACTCTCAAATTTTACCTCTCTATAATAATAGTATAACATTAATTTAGTTTTGAACTATCCCTTAGGGAACCTATTTCGTCCTTGCTTGAAAACTCCAGTTGATTTTTTATTACATGCAACATTTCATGATGGTCGGTTTGGTAGTTAAAGCTTGATAGCATAGCACAAACAAACAAACAAACACACAGTCACATCTATAACAACAGTAATTGTGATATATTAAAATAGATAACACGCAAAAGCAAGGATCAATGTTTAGTTACATAATAACGAGATGATTGCCTCTAAAAAAAAAACAAAAGAAAAGTTGTTACACCTATGTGTGTATTAAGGAATGTTGATTGTAAAAGTATTCAGTGAATGCAAGATGTATCCGGGTAGTTAGTGGATACGTTGAGAATTGCACGTAGGTATGTGTACCACGAGAACTGAGGTTATTGCCAGTAAGTGGGTAACTAAGGCTCGTGCTTATACGCAGGTAACCACGTATCCCGTTGATTCAATCACATTCCCAACATTATAGTAATAAGCATGAGCATGAGAAGATCATTTGTACATTCCTTACGTCTACCATCTTTCTTATGTCTACCATATTTTATACGGAATCTGAATTATAAAATTCTAAGATATTTTTACCCAGTTTTTAACCTCAAAAAGTTGTAATAATTTTAAAATGCTGTAATGACCACTTGACACAAAATATACTGCAATCCTGTTTATTAGTTCATCAGTTGATTCACGACCGCTTTGCTGGGCAATAAAAATATGGCAAAGGGTTAATCATACCCAAAAAAATAAATAGCCTAAAACTATATCCGAAAAATTCGCCACCCAATTATCAATCCTATGCCAATACGTTTATTAGTTTTGATATTAATTGAGCCTCAAAAGAACTATATTTTCACTTTAAATATCTATTGCAATTTGAGGCCTCTAAGATTCTGTGTTTGGATACTTTATTATCTTGTACATCTTGTATAGTATACTTTTTGGCTTTGACGATATACAGAATAGTGTTTAATAAAACAGATGTAATTTTTTTTTTATTGTAGCACGGCAAAATGACTGCATTATGCCTGATGGTAAGCACAGTGGAATCCAAAAATAATAGCGACAATCGATTGACACACTATACATCGCCGGTCGCCACTATCATGCCGGCCTGCAAAAAACTGGATATGCACAGGCTGATCCCGAAACGCGACGCGCAGAAGCGAATCATTATTACGGGCTTTTTCGCCATATACATGGTGGTTGCGACCCAGTCAAGCTGTAAAACTCTACCACCCCACAAACTGTTTAAACTGTAACAAAATTTTCATTTATACAAATAAATTAAATTAAATTGTCTACTTGTATTTTCAAAATAACAGTTTTTAACTAATTATATATGAAAGTATATGGTATTAAAAGACATACTTTGAAATATTTTTTTTTATTTTGTTTGTTGGCGTATTTGTTTGTTCCGAGTAAACTCCGGAATGATTGGACCGATTTTGACGGGATTTTCACAGGCAGGTAGCTGATGTGATAGGAAATAACTTTGACTTTTGTGTAAAAAAATAAATAGGGATACCCCACGAATAAAATAAATCAATAGAAGCACGCGTTAAGCTGAATTTTTTTTTTTTTCTAAATTCAACGCGCACGAATCTCGGTTAAAAGCTAGAATGTACTCTCGTGTGAAACAAAGTAGGAGATTTGAAGAAGTATATGTATATCTGTACGAATCTAAATAGTAACTCTCAAAATGTTAATTCAACAAACCAAAATTTTCCATAATAATACGCCCTCAAAGGACTGCTTATAATATTACGTAGTTATGATAGAGTCCGAGCATAAACTCGCACGTTCTATGCGCAACGTAGATATCTGATGCAACCGTACCTTGAGCTTTGTACAGCGACTTGCTGACGTAATATCGACGCGTTATTTCAAACACATATTTTTTATACCTACTGCAGTATCACCGAAAATCACAAACAAAAGATATATACATGACGATCTTTATCAAAATTATATATATCGTATCTAAATTATAAAGATACAATCTATGAAGTGTTTTTGTATTACGCAGGCGAGTGACGTCATGTACACACCCGCGTCCTCGACCAATCACAGCGCGACGTGCGTACACTCCTCCGCTATATTTAAACGCGTTGGCGCCACATTTGAAACATTAACTCTGCAGTCGCGTACCGTACCGTCTTTTAATTAAATGGGTGATAAATTAAACATTATAAGATACTATCGATGGTTGATATTCCTGTTTAGCTTCAGTAATCTTGACAAAATTTAGTTTCGATTTACTTATAGTTTTTGAATAAATTTACCAGTAATATTAAATTATTTTTATTAATTTATTAAAATGCTGCATTTCAAATCTATCCCCGAAGACTACGTCAGGAAGGCTGCCCAGTAAGTGTTTTTTTATTCTATACAAAATAAATGTAATATATAAAAACAACATATTTAACTTAATTTCGAAACACTATTCAATAATTTATTAAAATCGAAATTTTTCTAGAAAATTAAATTTTGAATTTTGAGTTGCACAATAAAGCCAACAGATTTTTTTGAACGGAAATACAACGCTTAATTACTAATAAATTTTGCTTAATTAATATTTAATTTATTATAATAGTCCAATAGTAACTCGTAATAAGACAAAGCAATGCCACAAGTGTATACAACATTGCATCATTGTAAGTGAATGTGGTATGTACTAAGACTAGAAAACCCATTTAAATAAAATTGAAAGTTATTTCGACAATGCCAGTGTTTTTTTTACTAAAAAACTAAAAGGAGGATTGATTACAGAGGTATTATTAATCGCGGTAATTATAAGATTTACAAAAACTAGCGACCTCCCGCGATTTTCTTTACGATAATCTATACATATATATAAAATTGTTTGTTCGGGAAAATTTCCGCTACTAGTTAACCTACTTTGATGAGATGATTAATACTGGCAGATACATAAACCTCCATAGAAAAAGGTAATATTAACACATTATAAAGAGACTAAGCAATAATGATAAAATAAAAAAAAAAACGCAATTAAAATCGGTTAAAGTCAAGACAAAATTGCAATTAAAATCAATTTCAGTCCACAATAAATCAACATCAGATTTGGTTTCCATAAAACAAAACAATTTCCACGTGAAAAAAATTACGGGTATTAATTATTTACGATACGATACAATAGAATGTAACTATGCTTCATACAAACAGATAACTTCTTACTGATATAGATTGATTACAATGGCACAATTATTTTGAAATAACAGTATCCATTCAAACTGTGTTCGCTATTGTTTTACACATTCAAGCTATACTTGTTTTTCGTTGTTTAAGCATCACAAAAGTATTTGCCAGTGTCAGTGCTTAAATTAATGTTTACCTGACTTAAATTAATTTATAGGTTCCCAGATCACCGTGAAATTTGACACATCCAAGTGTTTTTACATAGGGAAGGTTTTTACGCTGTCAATTTTAGTATAACTCGCCACCGGATGGCGCTAGATTAATTTTTATTGTTTTTAGAATTGAACAAGGTCGAAATCACCAGTGATTGCAACTTTTGTATAAAAAGCATATATATACTTCTCCATTAAACATTATTGTAGATTATAATCACGATTTCAAACTATAGGACATTACGTTTTTTTTATATTTCCTACCACTAAATCACGATTGAATTCGTGACACATGAACATAATAAGTCCAATGATATATATTTTATTAATTATTATTTATTTATATGTATATGACAATCTTCGTTGAGTAATTGTAGGGAGCGTTACTGCTGTTAGCTCCGGGTACGATATCCGTATATGACTGATTTTTGTATGATTGGAATAATTGTCAGTTTTGTATGTGTTTGTACAATGTCCGTGTATGGTATAACCTGTTTAGTTAACATAATATTACATAACCGTGTTTGAATTTGTGTTCTATATATATACCTATATATCTTTATTAGTTGTCCCCGCGAACTTGAACTGTTTCGCCTTAATGTGCTATTTTTTCTTAGCCTACCTTTTTAGTATATATATACCAACATATGAAACATTGTTGCTATGCTACCTCATAGAGACTGTTCTTTTTTTACGGAATACAAACTGAGAAAGCGAAATACAGTAAAATTACATACGTCACTCAAAAATGAAAAAGGTATCGTAATTACGGATGCATTTAAGTTGCTAATAGAAATTAGAAGTTGCGTTCACAGTTACAAAAAAAGAAAACTGATATTTAGATTTTTCTATACAATTTTTCAAAATGTTCTCTACATAAAAACCTTCCTCAGATTTCAGGGAATAAATAAACTCAACAGTTACTCGAATTGGACCAGCCGTCTGCGAGTTACAGCAACATATTTTGCGATTCATTTTTATTTACATAGAATAGTTAATTCTTATGACCGTGTTTGTCACTGAACGCCTCCTAAACGGTTGGGCTGTTTATGATGAAATTTTGCGAGTGTTTAGATGCATTCAAGAATGATTTAGATTCACAACTGGACTCAGTAAATGACGCTGCGATTTGATTTTTTTTTTTTTTTTTCATTTGTAAAGTAGGATAACGTCCGTCGGACTCTTTAGTAAATATATATATGTATATATAAACTCCTTAGCCTAATGTATGTAAGCTCATCACTTCATAATTATTTTTTGTTTCATTTGTAATTGTCAGGACAAAGTTTGTTTGAAAGAAAATGTTTCAAAAATCCTTCGGAAGCGTAAAAATACTGGGTTAATAAAATCTCCATATAAATACATATCAGAGCGAATGAAACAGAAACAATAGGGAGATATTTAAAAAAAATTATAGATTGACGTTCAATTGTCTAGTTGCCATCATATTTCATTACATGGCCACATTGTAAATGTACGAAGTCGGAGCGGGAAGCTAATTTATTAATATATAAAATATTTTTTTTTAAATGTTAGACACCACTCTAACCTATAGTTACTGAAAACAAAAAGATCGGAGTTGTAACTTAAGCCATTAAGTATACGTTATATAATGAGTTGGAATGTCTCGTATATAAATTGCACTTTAAGCCAATGGAAATTTTACTTTTTCCTTATCAATAAAACTGAGAAATATTCCTTCATAAGATAAGAATTATTATCCGTGGTACTGAAGACAAGATGTACCTATTCTTTTAATTATATATGCTAATATAGTTAAGCATGTGAGATGTTTGTTTCTTTGTTTGTTATATATAGTTTATTAACTGTCAGCTCCGGCTTCGTACGAATGTATCAACAACTTCGACTTTTTAATAATGACGTCTCGTAGATACGAATTCTGCCAGTGTCAAGTTAGTCGTTATTACATTTTTATTCCATAATTTAGTTCTTCCAGATTAGGCTACTAAAATAAAAAAAGAAACTCAACACTTACAACCATGATGCCTTAAATAAATATATTTTTACATAATAATCACTATTAGTTATTGCGTTATGTTGTAGCTTACTTTGTTAATACATATAACATTAGACGGGGTATATTGTCAGGCAAAACTTCATACAAGAAATACACTAAATTGGGGTGACTGAAAAATATATGTTCTAGAGTGCCTTTATCCAGCACACAGTTACATATTGAGTTAGCCCTGATTCTGAACTTTGCAAGAGGTACTAGAGAGCCCACGTGACCATTCCTTAGTCTACAGTAACACGAAACTTTTCCTTCACAGTATGAGTATAAATATACTCTTGAGAGTTTCCGCTGCGTGTCAGCGTTAGCCCAAAGTAACTATTCCCCGCGAACGAAGTCGCGGTTAGAGGCTGGTAACTTAATAAACTAGTAATTAATTTACATTAAATTAGTATAAAGTAAACCTTGTTACTGTGGTGTAGTTAGTGACCGGGTTCAAAGATCAATCCGTCTAGGTCGACTTTATCGGTGTCATCCTGTTTCGATATAGGCACAAAGTTTACTACCGCTTTTGATAACTTCGCATATAACAGGGAGGTGTAAAGGTTTAAAATTTGCTGACAGATTAAATAGAGAAATCGAGAGAGCGATGAGCATATATAACTAGCTTCTTTTTCTTGATCCGACTACGGTATTGACCCAGCAAGGTCTTAACAGCTTCACCGGACTACGCGGCTTTGTGTGTATTAATATTGGTAGATTTGACATAGGGAACAGTATATCTTTTTGAATAAAAACAAAATACAAAAACAAACGCAGCGCGTATGTAGGAAAATATAAAAGAAAAATAATAAAACTAAACTTTAACTCAAAGAATGAAATCCCAATCTTAAAAAAACGGACACTAATGCTATCAGTTATACCTCAAAATAACCAAGAACAGTTATAGGAATGAAATAATTTCAAGAAAGAGTGTGTGTGTACTTATGTACACACGTTAGAAGTTATACTTTTTTGGCGTAACATGATAAAAATAATTCAAAAATTTTATCTTTCGCCTTATTTTACGTTTGTAGAAAAAACGACACTAACAATAGAAAACGTGAATGAACGTTTTAATACAAATAGATACAAACAACAAACACAAAGAAACAAAATGTTGACTATAGCTAACTTCAGGGTGTCGATTTTTCGTGACGCTGTGCGCGCGCATCGTAATAACTTCAAGGTATCCGTTTTTCGTGTCGGTGTGCGCGCGCATCGCAATAACATCAGGGTGTC
>JACEII010000037.1:664992-748516 GCA_014332785.1 Antheraea mylitta
ATCGTAATAATTTCAGGGTGTCGGTTTTTCGGGACGGTGTGCGCGCGAATCGTAAAATTCACTCTCATTGTTTTTCCCTATCGCGCCAAAAGAAGTATAACCTCAATAATTTAAATTATTGCTTTTTTTATTTTGAATGAGACTAAAGGACTATACAGATACAAGTCTATATCTTTTTGGCTATACGACGAACACATACGTACAGAAAACTTATAATACTACTGCATATTCATATATGCCTGTGCGCGATAAACTCAAAAACGACTCAACGGATTTTCATACAATTTTCTCCAGTAGATAAAGAGATTCGTGAAGAAAGTTTAAGTGTATAATTTGTCATGGTTTTTTTTTATTATCAGGGCGGGATAACGTCCTCTGAACCCGCTTGTCTAATACCTTTAGATGAGCAATTCTTGTATATTTTTATGTATTCAGGATCTCGGAAACGGCGTCATCAATTTCCGTGAAACTTAGTGTGTAGGCGACGATAAATCGATCTAGCTAGATTTTATTCATAGAAAACTTTTTAACTGAGTTTTCAGGCAATGAAAAAATATTGCTAGAATGTAAAGGTAAATTTCGCTGCCGCTGTCAAAACAAAAATGAGCTCAGATGGAAAATGCTAATCTTGTGAGGCAAACCTAACAGTTTATTTTCATTTAATTGTTTTCTAAAGAACCATGCATAAATTATAATTAAGTAGTAATTGCCTACATATATTTGTTTTAAAACAGCAAATAAGTTACCTAAACTAGTTGGAATAGTGCATTAAAGTTGATTTTCTTTACAGATGTGCGCAGGTTGCACTCGGGTGCAGCCGTGCAGTTCACCAGCCTGCCCTGCGTTGTGTCTCGAAACCGAACCCTCAATTAGCTGCTTTAACTCCTAAGGTACAGTTATATGAGCAACTAATAATTACCAGTGGCTGCTTTTATGTAAATTATTACCTAAGCGAGAGCCTTTACAAGGTTTAGCTGTTGAACGATCTCCATATTTCTGCAGACAAAGGGCAGTGCCTAAGCATATACCTATAGTACAGCCTAACATCATTAAAAGGACATTTATATATTAGGAAGTGATATTTGATTCCTTTATCTCTTTGTCTATACTAATATTATAAAGAGGTAAAGTTTGTAATGTTGTGAGTTTGTGACGTTGTAGGGGGTAATCTCAGGAACTACAGGTCCGATTTGAAAAATTCTTTCAATGTTGTATAGTTCATTTACCGAGGATGGTTATAAGCTACATGCCATCACGCTAACACCAATAGGAGCGGAGCAGCAATGAAGAATATTTGAAAATCGGGGCTTTTTTTTCTTCGTGAGAGCCTCCGCTGCATGTTAGCGATAGCCCAAAGTATCTATTTTGCGCGAACGATGTCGCGGGCAGAGGCTAGTATAAGATATATTAGAAAGTGTTTACCAGAACTTCTGTTTTTTTAACTTCTAAATAACACAAAACAATCAAAATTTGAAACTAGTAAATTGTAAATCTTTTTATTTACATTACGCTGTAGGTATAACGAATAAAGTAAATTTTCTAAAAAAAGAATTAACCGACTTCAATATTAATCAAAAACCAATAAGGCACTAAAAAACAGAAAATAAATAGCTTATCAAATTAACCAAATTAAATAAAACGCATGAATACATATGTGTGCTACCTAGAGATGTATTGGAAGTCGATGCCTTTGTACCTATGTAGATGATATGATTTTCGGTAAGCCTGCTTAAATAATCTTGAATGTCCTTAATACACAAGTTACAGTTTCTCCTTAAGAGAATTAGATACGAAATGAAATTGTCTAAATAATACGGTCGTAGAAACTGGAAGCGTTCAAGCAAAACACAATTTGCAATCTACATTCAGGGTCATTCCAAAAACAAATTACGATATTTAAAATACAATTTTCGAATAGTTGGGATTTTTAACTGTAACATATTACTTCATTATAGTGGAGTTAAAGGAAAGGATTGGAGGCAATGGGGAGACTCGTAAAACGCGGATTCTTATCAAGATACCTTGAGAACATCCTCCCTTCACTTTTAGTAGGAGTAAAATAGTTTTTGAATTAATCAGGTGCGTGCGTTTGTGGAGCGCAGCGCAGCGCTTTGTCAACCAGACCACGTGCACGTCTGCGATGGGTCTGATGCTGAGGCTACCGCGTTGTTGCATCTGATGCAACAACAAGGAACATTGAAAAGATTGCCTAAATATGATAACTGGTGAGTTATTTCGCAGGTTACAAGGTAATGATAGAAACGCTATCTTTGTAGGATTTTTTAAAAGTCGTAGTGACCATTTAACCATTTGTTATTTGCCATTCTGAAGCTGAAAATCTGTAGCACCTATCGGTGTATAAATTCTAAAGACAAAGATGTGTTATTAAAACTAAGAAAAATTAAATTAAACATTTAAATAATTTTGTTTTATAGTTGAGGCCGAAGAAACATTTAAAAAAATATCGAATTTGAAACGTAAACTATTACAAAAAGAAAGCATGCGATACAAAGGGCAATGTTGGCCTACATTAGTTCTTGCTAATGGTAGATGAAGTGTTTGCCGGTTGAATAAACGACTGCCTATAAGTGGGTCACTCAAGGGTATTCTTTGAAAAAAATCTGAAGATTCTATGAATAAATGAATATGATTTCTGAAGAAACCGTTTATCAATTTGTATATGAACATAACATCAGCCACCTTTCTACGAGTCTGTAATGGTTTTATTTCTAACCGACTTCGAAAAAGGAGGAGGTTACTATGTTCGGTTATATGTATTTTTTTATGTATGCTAATTGATATCTCCGTCAATTGCATACCGATTTTAATGATTCTTTTTTTATTTGAATTGGTTATACTCAATATATTTGTAGGTAGCGCAAATATTCGTATTTTTTATTTAATTTGGTTAATTTAATAATATATTTATTTTTCACTTTTCAGTGCTTTATAAGTTTTTGAAGTCGGTTTAATTTTTTTTGTAATTTTTTTTAAATATTGAAGCCAGTTATATTTTTTGTAATTTTTTTTATAGTGCTCTATACGTTTGGGGTACGAGTTTAAGCTATTGTTATGGAATTTGTTGTAATAGACACTAAGTAACTCTCCATAGAGTATAAAACAAAACATTGCCCGATATATGATATCTTATCTGTTGCGTTCTGTGTCATAGGAACCTATTTAAGCAACTAAATTAGAAGGACATAGATATACTACGTAATAAATGGGACAATCTATTAGGTCGCATTGGATGTTTTTGATTTTTCTCGTCGCGATAACCTTGAAAACACGTTTACACATGACGTTAAACAACCGATCGTATAATGCGACCAAATTAGTACGTTTTCGTTCACTACAATAATTAGTATTATGTAGAAGCATCAAGTTAATTTTAATTTAGTAGATAGATTAATATTTCCATTTGGCGGGCTTACAATGTTATGTCTTGATGTCTTTCCCTCTGTTACCGTAGAGTTTTAACTTTCTATAAGAGTTTTTGGGGGATTTTGGTCTGTCATGTAGTGGATTTTATATTTTATTCATAATATTGTGTTATTTAACTCTATATTTTGTAAACTTGGTGGTGTTTTACGTAATATAGTTAATTTATTGTGCATAAGTGAAGTGAATGGAAAAAATACCACGGAGCATAAAATTTTCAGATGCCCCAAAAACTCCCTGGAAAGTTCTAACTAGGGAGCCACCATCTAGTTAAGATATTGAAATAATCACACGACACGACGTGAGGGAAGGTACGCCTCCGGCACTTTCACTGACCGAACGAAACGCAACAATGCAAGCACTGTTACTTCAAGTCGATTTTCTATGAGAGGGCTACCCCGGACGAGCCGACTCATTCATGCTGAAGCCAGTAATAGCGAGCCAGTAAAAGTGAATGAAAACATTATCTAATCTTTATTTTAAAAGTTGGTTAATTAATTCCGAAAACGTAACAGTGTTGTATACAATTTAATGTGGCCTAGTGTATTTATTCAAATCGAAATGTAATTCTTTCTATATGAATCCACCTTGAGATTTTGGTTTTTCCACATTTATTTCGGACGCTGACTGACACATTTAAAATTGTGCATAACTTTTTTTATAGAAGTAAGAAAAAAAAGATGGGCAATCGATGAGCATACTCTCTACGAATTTTCTAAAATTTTCGAGAACCAAATTCCTGGAGCTCTATATGTGACATATTAAATTGTTTCGATAAACTAGTAACTAGACCAACTGTGATTTTTATATTTAATATTTTCTATAGTTGGTTGGCTCGTACGGATCCTGCAGACGTGGCTCGCGTTGAATCTAGGACGTTCATATGCACTGAACATGAGAGGGAAGTCGTACCCTCGGCGAGGGCTGGACAGAAATCCGCCCTCGGAAACTACATATCACCTCCCGATTATGAGAAAGCAGTAACTGATAGATTCCCAGGATGTATGAAAGGTAAAGTAACATATAAATAAGTAGATATATAACTAAGAGGGTTTCGTGATGTATCGTTATTAAAAATCAATATATCTTTGTGACAATAGAGTAGGTAGGGTAAAATGTAAGTTTGGATACAAGATTTGATTTTGGGGAAGAAGTAATTTTATTTAGGAGAGTGGGTGTAATTTAGGACATTCTTCTATAATTTACCTAACTTTTAAAATTTATTTAGCAAAATATCATGTAAAGACGTAGTGATCGAATCCTTTTGTACAGTGGAATATTGATTAACATTTTGGGATTGGTTCTAATAAAGTGACCCGATTAGGCCTCCTACGGCAGCGGCTCAAGCCTAGGTTCGATCCCCCGGTAGGGAGCCCTTGAGTGCGTTGCTTGCGCGATACGGTGACACACAAATATACATCACCGCTACAACACTACACGATCACCCCCACACACGTGCATGCCTACACGCTTACACATGAAAATGGAAGGGTTTACTTTTTTTTGCCTTATCGAACTGAAAAACTCTCAATTTTCCGATAATAAATATATGGAGGAGTTGTTGAGGCGTGTATGCTTGGTACACATATACGTTTCAACAACTCATACATATATGAATAGTTAGCTAGGTTAGCTAAGATAGGTCGCGATTTTGCATGCAACAGGCAACAGTCAAGCCGAGGTGTGCCGTGCATCCTTGAGCTGGTTGCCAAAATAGAATCGGTTGAGTGCCTTAAGCGCTCGCCTTAGTAGTCCGGTGAAACTGTTAAGACCTTGCTGGGTCAATAGCGTAATCATTTCGAAAAAAAATAATCTAATAAAGTGCTTCGGCCATGATAGGAAGTATGTTATTTGCAGCCATTGGTTCCCTCTCTTCCTCTTGAACGTACTGTTAGATAAGAGTTTTAGTAGTAACATTATAATGGATTCTCTACAAATGTTCAGTTGATAATAAATCACTTCGATTCACATTTTCTGTCTATCTGCCAGTAGAAGATGGGTCAAAATTTCAGAGATTACTTAGAACCACGGTGTACGTTATACAAAGTTACAACAAAAACTTCAGTTTTATATATGTTTTTGTTCATTTGAATTTAATGTTATTTTCGATTTTCTTCAGGTCGGACTATGTACGTAATTCCGTTTTCGATGGGACCCGTTGGATCTCCGCTGTCCAAGATCGGAGTAGAGGTCACTGATTCACCGTACGTTGTTTACTCGATGCGTGTTATGACCAGAATTGGTAAGTGAAATAGATAATTTAACCTAAACCATTAGGAAGCTTTACACTTTATGAGAAGTTTATTGCGTCTTCAATCGAATGTTTTTGTAATTAATTAGGACAACTGGCTGAACATTAAAGAACTATTTAAAAAATAATCTAAATTACCAATTAATAGGTTTTCCCAATGATATTAAAGCTATCTTAGTTGTAATATCCGTGGGTTTTCCTCCCGCATTTTTAGATAATAATTAGTTTTGTCTCGAATTTCATATTAATTTTAAACTGAGACACTTCCTATGAACAACATTACAATAAAAATCGATTCAGAATTAGTAATACTTTTAGTGTTTCATTTACGATTTCTAAAACAATTATTTATAATTTATTTATTGCGGAATAGTATATATTTTGAGTAATCCTAATTGATACTATTTCAATCTGATAAAGAAAAAGCTAGTAACTTAGCTATATATACATGAAAAAAGTTACTAGGTTGGTTAAGAAATGGCCCTATTCCATAAATAGTTTATAGGTGTAAGGTGGTGTACGTATGTTAGGAAATACTTTAGCAAGTTTTTGTTTTCGAACTGACTACTCTATTGGCCTTGCAAGGCCTTTACAGCTTCACCGGACTTCTAAGGCGAGCGCTTAAGGCACTCAGCCGATTTTGTTACGTAACTAGCGCAAGGGTGCACGGCACCCTCAGCTTGGGCTGTTACCGAATTCTTGGATCTAACCTAGCTAAACTATTTTAAGCTATATCATACACACATATATATATTCATTACATATCATACATATATTCGGTTGTGAGTCATACAATTAAAATTGCATGATTCACAAACGCTTACATCTATATCGAAAATGAAGTTTATCAAGGTTTTAGTGAAATATACAGGTAACTTTTATGGTACGTTGTTCTATCAGGTGCCAGAGTGTTGGAAGCACTCCGGCAAGATGAGCAGTTCGTCCGCTGCTTGCACTCGGTCGGGACTGGGAGCGGGGTACCCGGCTGGCCGTGTGACCCTCGCGGGACCATCATTCTCCATCGTCCTACAGACAACGAAATCGTCAGTTATGGTAAGTTATGCCAATTTACTCAAGTAAATTAAGATTTTTAGGGAATACATAAATTATATCTATTAACTTTAAATTAAAAAAATACAGTAAATTATCGAGTGATTGGACATCGGAATATCGACTTGATGTTCACAAGATGTTTAATCTTATGTGTACCAAGGATGATTTTCGATTTTGACTAAGTACATTTAGTAATTTCAGTTCGCAACACTATCAGGCAGTAAGGCACTATGACGGTGATGAAAAACATCTTCTTGTAGTACTATAGATTTTTTTTTAAAATGAAAACGCTGTTGACCTAACATGGTCTACACAGCTTCACCGAACTATTGAGGCGAGCGCTAAAGGCACTCAACCGATTTGGGATGTTTGGGCGACTAACTCAAGGGTGCACGGTACACCTCGGCTTGGGCTGTCGCCTGTTTTGTGCAAAAATCGCGACCTATCTGAGATAACCTAAGCTAAGCTATCTAGATATACGTATATGAGTCACTGAAACAGGCATGTGTAACAAGCACGCGTGCCTCAACAACTCCTACATGTATTTTGTGTCGGAAAAAATCCTCAAAACTATATAGGATAGGATAGGATAAGGAAAAATAAGGGTAGCTCTTTGTTGTTTATTTCTCTGAAAAAAAAAATCAGCTTGTAGGCGTGCACGTGTGTATACGTGATGTGTGTGATGTTGTAGAAGTGATGTAAGGTTTTGTGTCACTGCATCGCGTGAGCAGCGTACTCAAGGGCTCCACGCCGAGGGAACGGACCTAGGCTTGAGCCGCTGCCGAGGGGGTCCTACTATCGTATTTAGATTTCTTTTATACCTTTATAGGTCTTAGCGTTAGGCAAGAAACACGTCTGATATTAAACGACGATGTTTTAAGATGGTAGACACTGTCAACTTATAAGGGGCTGGCTCTCGACTGCATCTGCTAGAACACACCTATAAGTGCAACAGATATTCAACTTGATGGTGGTAGGAAACGGGTTTAGAAAATACTTACTACCATGACATAGTGTCATTATAACTTTGCCCTTCACTCAAAGCTCGAGCTCCTTCGCAAGTATTCGAACCTAGGTCCACTGACAAGGTGTCTAAACAGAACCTTTGAGATACAAACACTTTATTTTCTTGATATTTTAAATCGCCGATACATCGTGAGCTCTCGTGGTGGTTACGTACAAATGTACTTCGGGAATAAATCTTAAGCCCAACTGAGTCTCTTGGAGGCTGGCATTATTATGGCTTCAATTCTACAATCCAATCTGTAACATCCATTAGGAACTTCAACAAGTACCTTATGATTGAGACATGTTTCGATATTAGAAAAGACCTAACCTACCAATGTTTTCAATTATTATGAACGAATTATCTAACCGTCTATTATCCTCACAGGCAGTGGGTACGGAGGAAACAGTCTACTTGGTAAAAAATGCTTCGCTCTACGATTGGGTTCAGTCATCGCCAGACGAGAGGGTTGGCTGGCAGAACATATGCTGGTAAGCATTTTATGTAAAAAAAAAACGGCTATGCATGATTTTAATGACCATCTGTAATCGACTCCAAGCAACCAATATTCTTATTGAAGACACAAACAATTCAAATGTATTTAGCAAAAGCAAAGAATGCGGTGATGGTACTCCACTAAATTTTGAACGCAATGACGTTAACCTACTTGTGTCCTTTTTATTGCTTTCCTAAAGTTTATTTCTTTTCAAAAATATACCACAATATCTTTATTTAACATAGATTTTAAAAAGTTTTAAGAGACTACCATTACTATAAGCTCTATGTTCCACACTGTTTTATTGTTGTGGAGAGTTAGGTTAGAGGGTATGGTGCCTGTGTGTTTTCCTATAGCGGTACTATTTGTATATACCTAATAATATATAAATTGCGATTGTGAGTCTATTTATTTTGTACGCTATCACGCCGTAACTATACAATTCTGCATTCACATTGTCATGGGTATATAACATATGATATTTTTCATCCAGAAGATTAAAGTATATTATTATTATCTGCTAGTTCTTAAATATATTATCGAACTGAGAGACATTTTCAACCAATAAGCTCTTGGTTATGATCAGATCGTAGGCATCACTGATCCTCAAGGCCGTAAACGGTACATCGCAGCGGCGTTCCCTTCAGCCTGTGGAAAAACCAACCTTGCCATGATGACGCCAACTTTACCTGGATATAAAGTGGAGTGTGTCGGTGACGACATCGCTTGGATGAAATTCGACAGTAATGGCGTACTGCGAGCCATCAATCCAGAGAACGGTTTCTTTGGAGTTGCTCCTGGTTGGTATTTATTCATCAAATAAGGATAAATTATAGTCTTTCTTGTTTACTATTCTACTACTGTGAAGTCACAAAAAAATCCATATGTATTATTAGATACCAAAAGAGGATTTATATAAAACTATACACTAATACAGAGATCTATGAAAAAACTCACGTCAACAATTAAATAACTCAAGCTACACAATAAATCATTAAAACCAGAGAAATAGATATAACGATGTAAATTGGAAAGAACTCACGCAATACAACCTTCCAGAGAGACGACCGAGCAATAATGTCCCCAATGACTCGACAGACTAGCCTTTTATTCGACCTGACGATAACTTTCGACCAATAGCGTGTGAGGTCATTAGTAACACCCCCAACATCGTAATAGAGAGTGCTAACTTTATTTATTTACAAACAGGAACATCTAAAGCAACAAACCCTATCGCAATGGCAACAGTATTTAAAAACACGGTATTCACGAACGTCGCCGAGACGAGTGACGGCGGCGTCTGGTGGGAGGGAATGGGACCGGCTCCTAAAAACCTTATCGACTGGAAGGGATTACCTTGGGATGACACTAAAAAGTCACCCGCCGCTCATCCAAACTCAAGGTATTTGCAATTTCTCTACATCTATACTAACATTATAAAGAGGTAAAATTTGTGAGTTTGTGCTTGTAGTGGTAAAATCACGTTGAAGCTATAACTAGTTTCAACATGAATGGGTCGGCTCGTCCGGGGTAGTACCTCCCTCTCACAGAAAACCGACGTAAAGTAACAGTACTTGCATTATTGCGTTTCGTTCGGCCAGTGAGAGTGCCGGAGACCCAGTTCCCTCTTACTTGTCCTCTGCCTTCCACTTCCCTCTTCTCTCTCTTCCCCCATTCCCCCAAACATAGGCTGGCAACGCACTCGAAGCTCCTCTGGTGTAGCTGGTGTCTATGGATGGCGGTGATCGCTTAACATCAGGTGAGCCGCCTGTCCGTTAGCCCCCTACATGATATAAAATATATATATATATATATATGTAATATATATATATATATATATTGTGACGTTGTAGGGGTAATCTCAGGAACTACTGGTCCGATTTGAAAAAATATTATTATTTATCAGTGTTATATAGTTCAATTATCGAGAATGGTTATATGTTATATATCAGCACGCTAAGACTAATAGAGCCGGAGCACCTATGAATAATGTTTCAAAATCTGTTTTTTTTTCCTTGAGAGCTTCCGCTACGTGTCAGTGTTAACCCAAAGTAACTATTCCACGCGCACAAAGTCGCTGTAAGTCGAAGTAAGTGACTGTTGCAGCCTTTAGCTATGTGAAAACGATTGTCGTTAAAGCCGTCTTCGGTTTGTACTGATTGACTCGTTTGCGTATGTGTCATGATCAACTATAGATGTTGCAGTTCTGATTTTAAGCGTGAACAGATTACCATATCTGAAACTAACACTCGTCTCTGCACATTCACTAAAACGATTGTAACTAAAAAGTATTTCTGTAGAAATATGTATCATGAAAAGGTAACCAGGATCGAGTTTCTTGCCAGTTCTTCTCGATGACTAAAAACCGGTGGTAGAATTGACATTCATAGATGCTTTCTAGCCTATATGGACTAAAGTATTTTCCAATATCTAAAAAGATGGCTATGAATTATTGTTTATGATACAGTAGAATTAAATTTTATTTTTAGATTCTGCACGCCCGCTGACCAATGCCCAATAATTGATAGCGATTGGGAGAGTTCCGAAGGGGTCCCAATTTCTGCAATCCTACTCGGTGGCAGGCGTCCCGCGGGAGTTCCTTTAGTTGTGGAGTCAAGGGACTGGCAACATGGTGTATTTATGGGTGCTTCCATGAGATCCGAGGCCACCGCAGCCGCTGAACACAGTGTAAGAATCCCATATTCCTTAATGCTTATAGGATAAGGTCTATAAAACCAACGATTTTTTTTATGACCAAAGGCTTATTTCGAAGACTATAATTAGTTTAAGAATTTGAAAAGAATCACGAAATAATTTGCCCAAATCTTACGACCAGTTTTTTTTTAAATACTCCATAGGTGTTATTGCAAATAAGTGAAATACGTATTGAATAATTGCTTTAAAAAGGTTACGTATTAAATGCACCACGCTCACTAAATATTCGCTATCTTGCTCTTTTGTCTCGCTTTAGTTAGGTTAGGTTAGACTTGCGAAAAAGGATAACGCACTTGGATAACTTGCCTCGGGCGAGCGCAGTGCATTTAGTAGGAAAGTACCCAAACCTTTTAAAGAAAGTATTCAATACGTATTTAACTTTTTTATAATAACACCACATAGTTTAGCATTTTACGACAATTTCACCTGATGCCAATTGACGGTGTGGTCTAATATGGTAAACACCAAAGTGGATCAGCCAGAACTCAATAGATTCTTGGCGACAGATTTTTGTGGTACAAAGTGGACAAAATGGTAGGTAGCGCGGGCAATGAGTTTAGAAAAAACCCTACTATGATTTCGCCATGTTTGTCTTCACCGAAAATTCCGGCAGATTTGTAATCATTTGGACTTAAGTTGATTAGTACGCTGGCCGAATTTGCTTAACACGGAGCCATCGTCGTTTTATCCTGATCTTTATTGTAATAAGACTATAAAATGGTAGGAGGGTACTTTCTAACACCTGTCTATCTAGCACCTACCCTCAAATCGAAAATCTGTCGTCAAACATTAGTGTTTGATCCGACAGATACTTTCTTAAACCAATTATCCTTTAAACTTAGCATATATGGCTACAAAGTTATTTCACATGTCATATAATTGTGGTGGCTTAAATCCAAAACTGTAAAGGAATTTAACTAAGACCAAAAACTAAGGAGTTTACATAAGGCGGCAAAACTTAACAGGAATAGCCAATTAAAAATGTACTTTAATAGAATACCGCAAGCGGCACTTTCGTAAATTTAGAGCAAATTGGGTATCTGATGGAAATTGTATGGTTCTTCAACAGGGTAAGGTTGTTATGCACGATCCATTTGCTATGCGTCCATTCTTTGGATACAACTTTGGGGAGTACCTCAAGCATTGGCTCTCGATGCCGCAGCCTGGACGCAAGATGCCCAAGATCTTCCATGTCAACTGGTTCAGGAAAGATGACCAGGTATTTATTTTTAGCAAATTGCAAACATTCTTTCACACCAAAATCATTATATCCTTTCAAATTTATGATGATAAACATCAAATGGTAAAATTGGGGGTAATATTGCATATAGATGGTATTAAAACAAATTGACAGCATACTTAAAATAGTTTAGACAACTATCCGATACGAAATATATATAAGAGTTGTTGAGTTATGTATGCTTGGTACATATATATGTTTAAAAAACTCATATATGTATGAATAGGTTAGTAGATTAGCTCAGATAGGTCGCGAATTGAACGTATCAGACAACAGCCCAAGCCGAGGTGTGCCGTGCACCCTTGAGCTAGTTGTCAAATAAAATCGGCTCAGTACCCTAAGCGCTCAATTTGTAGTCCGGTGAAGTTGTTAAGACCTTGCTAGGTCAATAGCGAAATCAGTTCGAGAAAAAACAAAACGGCATATTTCAATTATTGTTTCAACGCCATCTATCGGTCACTCATCGTACTATATTGTCATCTATGTATTTTTTCAATGCTTGATGTTTTTTTTAATATTTTCATTAAAATTGTTTTTAACGTAATCCATTGCTTGTTCTTAAAAAAAGTAAATGTGTTTTTGTTAATTTTGATGATCCGACGAAATTGAGATGAATTTGATCTGTATCAATGATATTTATGTCGGACGTCCTATAACTTCATTTTTTCTTAAAACTGTCATTTTTTGTACAGGGTAAATTCCTTTGGCCCGGTTTTGGAGAGAATTCCCGCGTGCTTGATTGGATTCTCCGACGATGTGATAATGAGCCATGTTACACTGAAACACCACTTGGCTTCATACCACAAGAAGGCGCTCTCAACACTCAAAATCTGGGTCCCATTGATATTAAAACACTATTCAGCATACCCAAAGACTTTTGGTTACACGAGGTATGTATGAATTATTAGTTTATTTTAATATTCAGTCTATCATTTATTGGGTTTATATGAAAATAAAACGGTTACAATAACTTTATTTTAACGCTAAAGAGTGACTTAATTGGATTTCTACGTTTCTGTTTTTTTTTTTTTTGAAGTTATATCTCTTTTGGCGCTTTAGGGAAAAATGATGAGAGTCAATTTTACAATGCGCTCGCACACCGTCACGAAAAACCGAAACCATGAAGTTAGCTATAGTCAACATTTTGTTTCTTTATATTTGTTGTTTGTATTTCTTTGTATTAAAAATTCTCAATGTATTAAATACCTTTTTTCTTTTGTTAGTGTCCTTTTTTTCTACAAACGTAGAATAAAGTGAAAGATATTTTTTTTGTATCAACAATTTTAAAAGGACGATAAAATTAATAGATATATAGATTTAAATTTAAAGGATTTTTATCTTATTAAGCCAAAGAAGTATACTTATAAGTATACTTAAGTATACTAAACTTTTAACGCCTGTACATAAGTACACACACACACCTTTTTTTTAATTTTCAACTACATGATATTGATCTGAAATCACTGAGCTGTAATGTGTATAGTATATACATTGAAATGTTTATTTATTTATGAAAATAAGCTAATTCATATGAGATACAAATAATAAACACTAATAAATCGTTTATTTCAGTTTCCGATTCTATGTCCACAATCAATAAAACCTTACCTCTTAATAATATTAGTATAAGCTAGTACAAATCAGTGTAAACTAGTGAAGTTGTTAAGACCTTGCTAGGCCAATAGCGTAGTCAGTTCGAATAAAAAAAATAGTATAGACTATGTACTAATATTATATTATCTTTCCAACAGTCGGATGCCATCGAAAAATATTTCAAGGACGAAGTCGGGGAGGATTTACCAGTAGAAATGTGGGAGGAACTGCACAAACTCAGAAAGAATATTCAACAAGCTTGAGTACCAAAGAAGCTCGAGTTAGTGCATTTACTTATAGGAAACAAATGCGAATTAAGATCGAGTATTTAACAACAGATCTAAGTAGAACGTATACGATAATTATATTAAGGAATATAGCTAATCGTATTGCAATTTGAAACTAAAAAAAAAAAGAAAAAAAAAACGACGAATATATACGACTAAAAAGTTTTAATTCAAATCACCGTGACTTATTGGAATGATCGAGAACGTTCTAGTAAAATTCGAAATATAATTTGAAATGCAGAAAATTGTGATATTTCGAAGGACCGGACGTGACGACATGCGGCTTAGAGAATACGATGGCTGTGTCTAGATTAAGTTAATAATAACAGATGTATTTTTTTAAATCCCCTGGCGGGATAATTGGCGACAGAATAAAATCATATATATTTGTTTTATATAATTATAATGAATTTTATAGATTCTATTTTAAAACAATATATTTTTATGTATATTATATGTTATTGTTTTATTTACATTTTACGATGAATTTATTATTTTAGTTATTACTCGAGTCTTCTTTCTATTTGAAGTTATAAACTGTGGGCTGTATTTTTTTTTATATCATGGGAGGCAAACGTACAGATGGGTCACCTGATGTTAGGTGATCACGACCGTCCATAGACACTTGCAACAACCAGGGGAGTCACAAATGCGTTGCCAGCCTGTGTTTGGGAGGAGGGCGGGGGGGACAGGAAGGGAAGGAGGAAGGGGAAGGGGAGGGTACGTGGGTCTCCGGCTCTCTCACTGACGAGCCGATCCATTCGTGCTGAAAACAATAATAGCTTCAGCTTGGCTCTACCACTACTATTTTTAAATTCTCTTTTTTCTTCTTTTTTTTTCTTAACTTTTAGCCGTAACTGAATTTTACCGATTCTATGGAACCTTTGTTAAAAACACAAACAAACAATAAATGCTTGAATTTTTGTAGTCCGGTGAAGCTGTAAAGGCCTTGCAAGGCCAGTAGCGTAGTCAGTTCAAAAAAAAAACTTGAATTTTATTTAAATATTTAGATTACCCAATTACATTTTATAAATCTGCAATATATAATTAATACGTAACCGTATTTAAAAGGCAAATGAACAAGTAAAATTTTAATTCTTAACCTTGGCACGTATAACATGTTGTACATAGTTGTTGTGTGTTGCGAGATTATTATTTCATGTGTTTTGATGAGAAAACTCTAACGCCATCTTGTGTGGAAGCTCTTGCGTACTTCGTCAATAATGCGTTCACATTTATTTTGTCCGTGGCGTAACACCTTAAAGAAAAAAAGAAGAATATAAGCTAAACATCTATATCATGTCCCTTTTATTCTGAGATGCTACAAAAGCTCCCTAGAAAATTCTAACAAGAGAGCCACCATCTTGAGAGCATGTAATTATGTAAATCAATTTCCAAAATTATTTATCATCACTTACTCTATATACGGTGATATTTGTTCAACACTCCATTTCGGTTTAGTACGAAATAGAATTTTGAATCTCTCATTTATGTCCTCTGGTAAATCGTTTTCAGCAAAGGCCCATATTACTGGAGGCGTAGTCGTTCTGTCTATTAATGCTATTCCAGAGAGTAAGGATTCCTGCATAAAATTATAAATAAAAACATTATTATTACATTGAGAAATAAAACAAGATCTTTAACTATCTGAAGAAAGACGGTGATGATATTTTCAGCCTGCAGAACCATAGACCTATTCTCGAAGAAAGTTAAGGGCCAAGGCGTAACTATACTATCTGAGGCCAGGGCTGTAGCTAGGGGGAAAGCATTGTGGGGCAATGCGCAACTTTGAAATCACAATGCCCTTAAAAATACTAAAAACTAAGATAAATCATTATAATGAAATTGTTTGTTATTTAAAAAAATCTAGCGATATGTATCTAAACTTTTCCGAACATACCACAGTTTGTGACATACGAGGGCAGATCAGTTATGATACATTTTTTACTTCCCCCTTGTCTGTAACCATCCTATCCTACCAATCATCAATCATCCATCCATCAATCCTACTCTACCTCAAATTCGACTCTAGCTACAGCCCTGTCTGAGGTCCATAGCAAAATCATTGGAAGGGTGCCTAGAAAAATCATCACGGTGTAATTTAATTTAAACTAGCGACCGGTCCATTTCCCGTCTTGATAAAAAAAAACCTTAAAAAATCATATGCCTTTGTTATGCTTGTTGCCTATGTTTTTGCGTTTATCGCGTACAGATCAACAAACAGGCGTGACAGAGGACTTTGTCTTATAACATATGGTGATAAGCCACGGAAGTAGTTACTTCTGTACTCACAGGACCAGTCGGATTTTGCCACTTCTGCTACCCTATAGCTATACCCCACATCAACCCATGACGTATTGGCTGTTTAAAATACCGAAAAATCCACAGTTCCATGTGTTTTTACACGAACATTTTTCTGTTTTAGGTTTCCTCACAATGTTTTCTTTCACCGTCAGCCGATAGCATTAGTTTAAATTATTAAATGCACACACATTCCGAAAAATTTGTAGGTAGATACCGTGGTTGGACCCTGTGGATATCTGTTTCCACCAGCCGAACAATTGACCACGATATACCATTAATGTAATATTCCTACATGGTATGAGTCGACATTTATATATGTCTGGAATGAAACCATCATACATCAAGTATATACCATAATAATAGCAACCATAATAGCCGCTTCATAGAGATTGGGTTGATACCCAATAGCAGTGAGTGCAGCGTGGTGGGGCTCTGTCTTGTCTTTTAAACAGTCAGACTCTACTGTCATAACATGGCATGTCAAACGGACAGTTCTGGACAACTTAACACATATACAGCACATTTTGTATCTATTAACATTAAGTACCAAAAAATAAAACTCAACCAAGGTTTAAAAAGATTTTTAAAACGCATAAAATGCAACAAGCTTAAATACCCACATTTGTAACCATGCCTTCGGGCACCGAATCCTTCCAAGCTTGAAGAAATTCGAGCAGGTTAAACTTGCCTGCACTCTTCAACAATACCCTTGCCAAAAATCTGCACACTTTGTCTTCTCGATATTGATAATATTGTGTGTTATTTTCGACAACTGATTCCGTTGTATAAAATTTAAACACGGCCTCCAATATTGGTGGAGGGATAAGATCTTTTAAACTGTCCAAAGTTATTTCTTTAGAAATTCGTTCTAATGGCCATGAGTTTTCTTCAATTAAATCTAACATATAGGATAAGACGCGAAATTCATAGTCGAATTCTAATACTCTGTAGTACCCATCTATGTTTATTGCTTGAATCTTTTCAAGTTCCAAATTTAGTTCAGCCCGTGATGCTTGAATTTGGTCTAATATAGCTTCGTAATTTAATAATTTTGTTTTATCAACGGCGTATTCTAATTCTAAACCTTGGTGTCTTGTTGTCTCTAATAATTTACTTAATTTAGACAATCGAGGTTTGCACGGTTTTAGTTCGTAATAAGTGAAAAATGTATTAACAATATCTTTGTGTTCAATTTTTCGCGGGGCTTTTGTGCCATCGTCTGACTCAGTGGAATTATTAAGACTTGTACTGGATTTATCGAAAGAAGAATCGGAATCGCCCTCTAAAGAATTATTTTGTAACGTTTCATCGAGTCCAGTAGAAGCTGCGAAAAGTAGATCAGGAACAAGTAAAAGGCTGTTGGACGTCTCCGCTTCTTTTACATCGTAAGTTTTGTTTTCAGTACATAAAACTACATTCTCATCTGTATCACCTGTAAAATGTTAATATACCATTTATCAATACTCAAGAGACTGTGGAAATTTGGCACGAGAATAAAGTTCCTTAACGGTAAAATGTCACGAAAAAAAAGATTTATACATCCTAGATGAGACTTTCTCTCTCTTTATTTCTCTTTTTACATGGGTGTGTAAGTGTGTGCGAGTTTCAAAATTCAAGCAAATGAGCATCGTGCGTTGCCGTTTGTATAAACTTAATACTGAACGCATAGAATCATCATTAAAATTTATTTCTTTTTATTTTAAATTTAGCTACTTTACATTATTTATAATTCATTATTTTATTATTTTATATGTCATTTGTAAAAAAAATATATTTTTTCTAAAATACAGTAGAACCTCGATAAGTTAAAGTCCAAGGGAAACATAAAATATTTTAAGTTAAAGAGGTTTTAAGTTATCAAGGGACTATGTTAGGGATAGGTTAATATATAGAGGTAGGTATGTACATATGTATGTATGTACCCTTGTTCCTATTTTTACTCGAATGCGTCAGAAGGATTGGTTCAATAAAATACAGAAATTTAAATAATCATATTTAATTATTCACATTGCACATTGCAGGTTTAGTCTACTTAAAAAGTCTGTAATTTTCTTTTGTTTTAAACAATTCACAGTTTCTAAATCGATTTGATTTTCAATGACAAATAGAGAGGAGAATACATTATCTTTTATGTTGTTACATTGCATTATAAATGATCGTACAGTTGTTAAAGTTCTTTTTGCTTCGTTGATTGATACGCTTGTAGGTGGCGTTTGTGGCTCGTTAAAATCATCGTCTTTATCACTTTCATTGCAGTTGTTTACTGATTCCAATATTTCTTCCTCTATTAACGTCCCTGCTGTGCCTACTCCATCATCGCAAGTAACGAAGTCTTCAAAAGTAATGTTTGACCCAGACATGTGCTTATTCCATTCTTCAGGCACATTATTATCTTCCTCTTCCTCGTCAGCGTTAAAACATCATTTGGGTCATAATCATTCACTAAATTATGTAATTCGAATTTCCATTCTTGGCAGACTGATCTGCTTACGCTCGCACTTTCGCCGCACATTTTTTTAAAGGCTAAATCATGTCGTTTCTTAAAATTCTCTAACCAGCCATTGCTGGCTTTAAAATTTTTGATTTTCAGGGAATTAGCGAACTCTTCAGCTTTTTCTTTCAGTATGGAGCCACTAACAGTGATGTTTTTGTTTCGACAGTTTGAACCACGTAAACAAACATTGTTCTAAATTAGGGAATTCAGCAATTTTTCGTCTTTTACATTGAAGACTTTCTCCTGATTCTTGTTTCTTCAAGATTTCAGCTTCTTTTTTAATGATAATTGATAATGTATTCTCATGTATCCCAAACTGAGCCGCAACTTCTTTTCTTTTCAATCCATTTTTCACTGCTTCAATAGCTTTTAATTTATCAGCGTATGTGAGTGTTGTTAGTTTTGTTTTTGAACTCATTTTAAGCCAGTTTTATCACACAGTAGGTAAAGCGATGTTTCCAGGACAATGATCAAAAACTTATGATTCAAGTAAGCCGTTGTCTTAAGGCTAATCTCCGCCGCCGCAAAGCTTTAAAGAATTTCGAAGAAGCAAACAACGGTAACAATTTAACTATGTAGTGAACACGTGCAAGCAATAAATACCGAAATCTTTTGTTTTGCACACTCGTTCAAAATAACTCATTGACAAACAATTTTATGTTATAGAGGTTGTAGGAACATTTCTTTAAGCTACTGAAGGCCAACACAGAGATTACTTATTTAAGTTAAAGAGGTTGCGTATTTTAAGTTGTAGAGGTTTTGGGCTCTGATGGGAAGGGAACATATTATTTTTTGAAGTTATAGAGGTTTTTAAGTTACCGAGGTTTGAGTTATCGAGGTTCTACAGTATTAAAATCGAAACCTTGTTCCTGGAAAAAGCGACACAAAACAAAAATAAAAACAAAGATTACAGAGAGAAAGAGAGAGAGAGAAAATATACAAATATACACAATATATCTTCATATCAAATTACGTTCGGAAATAAAGAAAACGCGTAAGAATATTAATTGCTAACGGCCTACATCTTTTTTCAAAGTCAAAGCCCTCATTTGTTTTACGGTCTTTGTTACAGAGAACTTTACACCCGTACAGTTTATGAACACAAAATACAACTATATTCAGAAAAAATCGTTTGTGGATTACATAAATAATCAACCTGTGAATTTCGAATTTGACATATTATGTGGATAATTATTATAGCTACATAATAACTAATATATAGGTAAATTTACCTTTAAACACTAATTCGTTTCCAGCTTCTATTTCTTTTAAGAGGTATTCGTCTAATAACATAAGCCTAAAATTATCGTTTTGATTTGTTACACCAGGAAATCTTAACACTTGTGAAATTTCAGTTAACTCCGACTCATGAAGTTTGGCTGTTTTAATTATTTCCCTGACATCTTCTGGTGTCCTTGTTTCTCTGAAAAATAAATACGTTTTAGACAATTAAAAAAATATGGCTACAGAAAACTTACTGGAACTCCAAAAATTAATTACGCTTGACTTTGAAAATATTTCTTTTAAAACAATTGTACTTAATGTAGCGACCCTTCGACAATAGGATTGCTGAATACCAATAAATAAACCGAATTTCTCTACCATAGTGCATTTTATTTTGTCTATGCTTCACGTTGACATTGACAGTTGCTGTTAGGCAGAGATCGATATCGAATTCTAAGTGATCATTTTGATCACGTTTAAGTTTTAGAATAGTCAAAATAGTATTTGTAGCACACAACAATGTCAATATTTGGTGATATACTCCACAAAAATGAAGAGAAAAACAATCAAGCTAGTGCCAACCTCTCGCCGTACTTAAATTTCGATCCGCATTACATTCCTAAAGTACAGCCAGAATTCCTTTACCTAGACGACAATCATATGGCATCGACAGCTCGAAGATCAAATGTGGCTCTACCAATCATAGGAATGTCATTTATGACGGGATCAGGTAAATAACAATGATGAAATTTTCATAACCTCGAAATAATTTTATGTAACAAATCCAGTATGTATTTTCAAGGTAATTACTCAAACTAGTTTTAAAAACAAACTAAGAATATTAGTGGGCATTTTTAAAATGTCTTCTGTATAATACAATCTTAATACCGAATCTGGTGTGTGTAGAAACTAAGTGACAAATCTTAAACAACTATGTTGAACGTTTTTATTTAGAACACCGAAGCAAACCGATTTCTGTAGAATTATGGATTACTAATTTATGTTGAATGTGTGTTGTATAGTACATATATAGATTCAATTTAAGTATTCATTTAAACATGTCTCAAAATGTAATGTTTATAAGTCAAAGTATATCCAGCTAATTTACTCCTTATACCATGTACATTTGGCTGACACAGCCCACATATAGTAGCCGGTGAAGCTGTTAAGACCTTGCTAGGTAGAAAGTTTAGTCAGTTCGATGAAAAAAAGCCCACACATTGATTAAACCTTTCAAAACTAAAGTAACTCTAGTAACAAATTGCATTTCTAGTGAATACAAAGTAATTGTTTGGGCCCTATGAATGCAACTACTAAATATAGTGTAGTAGTGTTTTGTAAAATAAACTGCCAGCAAGGAAATTCTCCTATGAAAAAAATCCTATCCTATCCTATCTTTTTTCTGTATTTTGCTTTACTTCTAAATTTTGTTATATGGCTTTTTCATATTTCTAATATACAAATTTAATACCTGCACAATTAGCAAAATATATCTGAAAAACTATTAGTGCCAAATACAATAACATTTTCTACCACCACTTCATATCAAAATAAATTTCATGACTAAAGTTTTTTAATGAACAAGGTTGGTAACTTAAATGGCCGAAGAATACATTTCCCAGAATCTTTGCTAGCCTATGAGAAAAAGGGCATATTTGTGGGTCCATAAATATAACGAAAATTTTAATATCAAGTGGAACAAAAGCATAGAGAAATATAAAGGCTGATAGCAAACAAGACCTTATTCAAGTACTAATTTCTGTTTGTAAAGTTTAGTTTAGTAAAATGATTTTACTAGCATAAGTATTTGATGACCTTGTAACATTGTTTTAGACAACAAAAATTACAAAACACTGTGATGTAAATATTTATTTATGTTGAATAACAAAGCAGAAACATCTCTGAATTAAGAAATGTTTTTGGCAGATCCAGGTTATTAGCGTAAAATTGTTAAGGATACTCTGGGTTATTATAATGTTGCTTTATTTCATATTCAAGGTTTAGGAGGCATGGCTGGTATGTATAAGGGATTAAGGGCTACAACACTGGCAGGGCAAACAGGCAAAGTAAGAAGGACCCAAGTTGTCAACTATATCATGAAACAAGGTAAAAATTAGTCAATGTTATGTAGTTATTTTAAAATAATCCAACTTTTTTTATGTTACTGTGGTCTGATTAAAAATATTTAATCATTGTAGTGAAAATAATTAAAGCACAAGTTTCTTATGTCAACTTTAAATAGCTATCTGATTGCAACAATATAATAATTTGTGATTATTATAGCTGCTTAGTGACAAATTGTTAACTTATGAATTATATTAGGCATTTTTATAGTAATTTATGAACAGTGTAACAAGTGTAAATAATAATATGTACAAAGAATAAAGTTTTAATTAAACATGATCTTTATAATACACTCGAGATATAAATAAGAAAATAAATTCACCTATAATAATAATCTTTCTTTTAGATTGCATTAAAATTGTTATCTCTAACTTTAGGGTATCAGAGTCGCACTTCACCATAGAACTATTTACAGAATAATTGTGTGCAATATTTGTATGTTCCAGGTACTACAACAGGGTGTACATTAGGCATCATTGCATCATTCTACTCATGCATAGCCTTAGGGGTAACTTGGTTACGTGATAAAGAGGACACGTCTAATACATTTATTGCTGCTGCTACAACAGGCCTCATTTACAAAAGCACTGCAGGTCTTCGATCAATGGGACTGGGAGCTGGAGTTGGACTCACATTAGCTGCAGTATACACTTTAGTCACAGATAATGATAACATATGGAGTAAAGCGAGATACAACCGACTGTGATTCGATTACAGCTAAAATTAGGAGTTATGTACATAGGACTGTTATGTTTGTTTTTATTTTACACAATCAGCACCAAAGGATCTGTCCAAGGAGGTAGAACTTTATGGACCATGTTTATCCTCCTTGTTGATTTATACAAACTGTTCCCATTCTCAACTGTGATTTTCCAATGTTGAGACGGAGTAGCCAGTATAAGCGTTAATAAAACATGATTTTAAAAATTCAAACTATTTTATTTCATTTGTACAATTTACTTATTTACATAACACCTACTTTACTTAGGTGGTATTAACTTGGATAAATTCTTACATATTCTCTATATAATGGATAGAAGGTCGTTACATATATTGCTTAATCAGATGTTTCTTAAATAATGTTTACGCCTCTGAAACATAAGGACGCAAGTCAGAAAATGCTAGTTCAAATTACGCTATCTAGACAATAATATAGTTCCAGATAAAAAAATGCATTTGATAACCATTTTACGTCAACGATCACAAACACTCGACTCTTGAGGGGTCGTGACGTAAATGTTTTAATGGCGAATATTTATACAATACTATCTTCCAATAAAGCCACTAATGTCAATTAAAAAATTATTAATGTTCAACACTCGTAAGTTCTTTCTTATTGGTAAATGAAGCAAAGGTCTTAAGCCTTTGGGTCCAAAAAAAGGACTACATAGTGAAATATGTGGTTGTTTAAAGGTTATATTACTTTTTAAAAATTGAAATCAAGAATTAATATTTGCCGCCTTTACAAATTTAGATATTTACTTAACTAGGTGATATTTTCACTATTAATATTATGCTTTTCGTCATGAACCTACATTTAATCAAAGATTAGATATAGCTTAATACACGAATCTCTTAATCATCACCAGTATATTATAAAGTGATAACAATACTCTAATACTTAGATACCTAAAACAATAATATAACAATTACATAAGTAGATAGATGTAATGGATAGATAGCAGAAATTACAAAATTACCACGTATTATTACATTAATTGGATGGATGTTTTTATAGATAACATTATAACAAGAGGGGATACAAAGCGAATCAAGAATTATTATATTTTTTCACATTTTCGACTATCCGACTAAATATTTTACAATTTGGCAACAACGTTATTTTTATCAAAAAACGTAGAATCACTGTGTTATCTTGATTTTATAAGATCTTCGTGCAAATACCATTCGAGATTCATTAAGCACATCAAAATATTTTCAGTAAACGTAAAGTATTACTAGAAATCATTATTTAAACATGCAGCCGATTACACTAATGTCTAAAGATAAAATTAATAAACTACAAAATCACTGGTAAAGGACGCGGCGAACCTATAGAAACTATGTAACAATAATGCTTATGGAATCTCCTACAAAAATTCTATTATCCCATGCGATAAGTATTCAAAGTGAGAAATTTTGATAAACATTATTCTAACTTTAAATTGAGAGTGTCCGAACGTACTTCACTGCACTAGCGGTTTAGGGTCATTCAAGTATTACATAAGCACTGTTGGGGGAAAGGGGTTCTTGATTTGCTTATTTTTTATGACATAGGGGTTAGCGGATCTGGATGGTGATTACGTCAGCAATATTTATTTACTAAATTAGAACAGATTATATTATACTTAATAAATGTTTACGTAATTATAGGACAGGGTTAAGAACATCGCTTACTTTTGCTGACCAGAGGGTGGAGGCGGCCAGAATTTACAAAAATTCTGCTTACGTAATACTTGACTGGCCGCTTATTATCCGAATATAAAGTAATTAAGCACTAAAACCGCCAATGACATCACAGAACAACCACTACATGGGAAACACAATGATGAAAAGAAAAGAGTTAAATTCAAGAATCGTCTACAAATACTCGCCGCTCTTTTTGGCCGATTTGTATATAACCGTGAGATCGGGCTTAATATAGCTAAAAGTTTAACACGACACAAAGTTAAAAAAATATTATAGGAATTTAAATTGACATTTATTAATTCTAAGTTGTCTCGATTTAAAAGATTGAGCCGTCACAGGATTCTTGGCAGATGTGAAATACATGTGTATACACACGTAATAAACTACACTGTAGGTTACACTATAGGTGTGTGAGCTCAGTGCGGTAAGAGATTGCGCACACACAGTCGCTTACGCATGGCATCGCGTCGTCACGTCTCACACATACGCCACGCCAACAATCAGGTTAACCCTCGCCTATAGATGTATCACATCAATGAGTAAAGATAGAAAAGCCATACCGCTTATTTGATTAATAAAAAAAAACCATAGGAGGCTTCCGTTCATTTCTGGAAATCTACTAAATTGTTGATGAAAATGGGACCTTGACGACATTAAAACAGAAACTAGAGAAAGTGTTAAGTTATGGAATATACCGCTTATTGTAATTGGCAGACGATATTTAATGTATAACAACGAACTGTCTAAATATATTCACTACAATCAAAATACCGTGCAC
Organism: Antheraea mylitta; assembly: GCA_014332785.1. Taxonomy (NCBI): domain Eukaryota; kingdom Metazoa; phylum Arthropoda; class Insecta; order Lepidoptera; family Saturniidae; genus Antheraea; species Antheraea mylitta. The sequence goes on from JACEII010000037.1 coordinate 690,408, forward strand.
TGAACGTCGCCAGATTTAATAGACACTTTTTAGATTTTTTTACCACAAACGTATATTTACCTACAATTAATATTCGATATACCCTATACTACATTTAATTAAATTTACGTTTTAAATTAAAACCGTAAGCTAGCCCAGAATCATATACATTATTTTCATTTCATTTGTTTTGTTGTTATTCTAAGTCAAATCATTAAAACTAATAACTTACGAATTATTTTAATATCCGATTTAGAGCATTTTACATATTATTGACACCAGTGTTCCTGAAATCTTTAACAGGGGCGTTAAACTATACATTACAATATAGTTAACAATATTATACAATGAAAAACTCGTCACACTTCAGAAGTCTCTGATGTATGAATATATTAACATTGAAACAAAAGGTTCTCTGAAAATATGATTACATAAGTGTTTCTTATCTGCTTCCAGTTCATTGTTAAGACCAGAGATAAAAAACAAAACAACTTTATTACCGCCTAATTTTGAGAGGACAAGTGGGACATATCGGGTTTCTTATTTTTATTATAGCAGCGACAAAACATTCCATCTTGCACGGGGCAGGTATAGTCAAGCTGCATGGAGGACAGCCTTAAATCTCGGCCATGATTTCTTTGTAACAAAATAAAATCACTGATCTTTAGTAAACCAAGGGAACTTCATAAAATACGTCACGTAAAATTTTACCTTTTTAGAACCTTCGCTTTGTCAAATTCTCTACCAGCTTCTATCAATATTGTGCCACGAATGATAGATCCCCTCAAGATGTCCATAGTGGTAATACGTAAATATATTTACCTATATGACATAACTTTATATCGTAACAAAATATAATTAGCAAAAAAGTTGTAGTAAGCAATATGACATGACACCCATAAGTGCAAACATATTTTATGAATGACCCCACATTTGTCACAAGTTATTACAGCGCTATCTTTATTACGAAAAGGTGAGAGTAGTAGAGTAGAGATGAGTAACGTATTAAAAAGTATTTTGGATCTGCTGAATAATATACTTTTAAAAGTCATTATCACTTTTAAATTTGAGACAGTAATAAATATAGCACAATACATAGATTTACAAACTGTTTTAATGGGCTCCACTCTAAATGAGCGCTGTTACCTATTCTATAGTATAACAAATTGGGTGTCTTATGATGAACAAAATATTCTAATATAATCCTTAAAATTGGTAAAAAGTGCATAGGACCTGTAAGTGACTTCAAAGAGAACTGAAATATTGTTTTGAATTGCACAAAAATTAAACAGTAATTAGGTAGCAGCATCCATATACCATTTGATAAACGAATCGCAAGGAATAATGTATTAAAAATGTTAAGATTAAATCTAAAATTGAATAATATTATTATTCCTTTAATATGTCAATTTACAAGCAATAACCGTAGTTATCAATTGGTTTAGCTAATAATAACTAAAGTTATTGTTTTATTTACGTAACTAACATAAGGATAAATTATTATTCATATTGCAAATGAAATAAACTATGTAGTTATTTAAAGTGCAGTCATCTATTTGCTTAAAGAGTCATAACAAGTTTAACAATAGAATGGTATACTCTTGTAGAGATAACCAAGTCATTGCTAATAACAGCAACTAAGCTGTATATTTCATAAAGCTACTGTTCATGTTCATTTCACAATCATGTACATTCAAAAACAGGAAATTACAATAAAAAATGTGATCAAATATTTAAAAAGAAATATGGCAAAATTATTTTGTTTAAGCTTGTCAACTTTGGTTTAATTCACCCAATTGTAGGTCAGACTTTGCCAGTTTTGATTGAATTTCATTAATATTTATAATTAATGTCCATTCTTTAATTATTACTACTTTCAGTAATTCTATTAAGAATTTATGTTAATATTCTTATAAATTCACACAAAGGTACAGTTCTTGTCAATCTTTTTGGCCGCTTTGAATATAGCTGCAATTTCAGGCTTGAGTATAATATTGTCACAAGTCGAATACAAAGGAAAGTTAAAATATTATTGTAAGGAACCAAAATTGGCATTTCTATATCATTAAATTGTCTCAATGTTATATGTACACAAAGTACATATTTATACCTAAATTTCTTTTATAAACTGCTATATTCAGAGCATAAAATTCAGTGTGGACTGTATATTTTTTAATTCATTTCCTATTATTAGGTAATAACAAATATTCTAGAAATTCATATTTTCCAATGGCATGATGGAAATAGAATGTATTTACAGTGTCCTGCTTATATCTTAATAGGTCTAAAATTCAAAAATATCTTAATATACTTTACATATTTCATTGCTTTTATATTTCACATGTTATGAAATTAAACAGAACTATGCACTGCATATCTATGATATTTTTTTTCTTAAATAAAGCTGTAAATGCAGCATAGGACATCTAGGAGATAAAGAGTTAAATATTTATTAGATCAAGGTATGGTAAGTTACCATTTATTTTAGTGATCTCAGGATGATAATAATATTTCATTTAAATATATTTCATCAGTATTTGGTATGGATAAATTGATATCTGTGAATTAATTATTCTGTACCTGCACAATAGCTTACCTGCTTTACTGCTACCTTGTGCAGGTAATGTGTTTTAACATATTTATCTTAAAACTCTTCCTGGGTACAAACTACTGCCCCACAATTTATTTACAATACATTCATACACATTCAATACACGGGACATACTTCAACTGAATTTTGCAGTCTAAGCTGCAGCCTCTCAGCTTCGAGGCGCAGCATCTCTTATGTCACGTAGCTGCATTTAATATAGACTTCATGTCTTCGGGTAAAACACAGTTTAAATCTTCCAATCGTCTACCCAACAGTGTCCTTGTGTTATCTGCAACTGGTGGATTACTCTTCAGGACTTCTCTTAGTTTCAATACCATATCAATTATTTCCACTTCTTTCTTCCCAGCAGACCATTTCTTTAAATCACTTTCTGCTAAAGCCTCCAACTGCAGAGCATGAAGTTTATTTGTCAAATCATTATGCCTTTCATGGAACCATGCACTGAAATTTGGGGTTCTAAAAAAGTTTCTGTATAGACCTATCCAATCTCCTTTAATACCACTAGTTAAATGAGGTCCTGCCTGCTGTAGTGTTGCAAAAAAGTCCTCCGGGTTAAATGGATTTGGTACTGGAGGTGCTCGGAAAGGAGATATATTCTTTTGTAGTGGCATTAATGAAGCCATATATCTCTCTAAAGGAATCATAAAGCTCTGAGTCAACTCAAGTAAATGACGTTTCACCATTGCTGTTTGTACTTCAGAGGGGCGATCTGTCCTCATCCCATTATGGAGCTTCTTTATTATTGTTTTGTCTTTTTCTAGAAAAGGTTTATATTGTGTATAGATTCCAGGAGCTGTGTCCAATAGTTTCATATTCCCAATTTTTCTCAATTTATTTTTAATTGAATTGGCATCACCAAGTTTTATTGTATGAGGCCAGTGTTGTAATGTTTTTGTGAAGAATGGATTAGTAACACCTAGAATGACATGTGGCGGATTAAATTGCTTCCGTGTGAATTCCTTGAATTCACTATCATGTATTGTAAAGTATGGTCTGTATTCAGTACAATAAGGTAGAGGTTGAATTAAATAAGTTAATGCTTGTACCAAAGCAGAACACTCTGTAGGAGAACTGGCCATAACAACTATGGGTTCTGCTGTTAGCACCAACTCCCATAATAAGTGTAAATGTGATATAAGACTTGAGAGGGCATCAAAAACATTAACATCCTGTATCGAAACTAAAACATGAGGTACATTTGGTGAATGGACTTGTTTAGCAATATCTGACCTTGTAATTTTACCAGTCTGTTGATTGGGAATATATGACTGGAACACGGTACCTAGAACAGGTAATAGCACATTCTGGCCAGCATCTAACATAGGCCATCTATTTATATCATGGCAGGCAGCTTCCAAGCTACTTTCACCTTCCTCAAAATGTTTAGGTGCTATAAGTTGAATCACTTTATAAAACAAATTAATGAAAGGCAACCTGGTGAGTAAAATTATGCTTTTTTGAAAGTAACCTCTGGGCAGGGAAGCGTCCTTGACCTGTCGAAAATATACGAAGCCCCAATAATGCATAGAATCTGCGCGTAATGTAGGCACGCTTTCTTCGTTATAAATTAACTGTCTTCGTGTTAACGGTGATCGAGAGCGCAGGCGGACATGAAACTGAGTATCTCCCATACATCCTGAGTTAGAATCCGGGAACGCTAAGTAACAAATATTACACTTTTCTTGGTCTGTCAATTTAACCCCAGGTGGATAAACACTCTCCATCGCCTGTCCCAACTCCAAGTCAAAAGTTACGACACATATACAGTGCAACCAGTCCGCAAATCCGCTCCAAATATTATTGAATTCGTTTTCTTCCATAAGCAAATCGTCCATTTGATTTTGTAATCGACGAGCCATGATTATTTTATTAAAACTTATCACAAAACACACATTTTAATATTTAATAATTTACAGGATATATGTTATCAATGTTTACAACAATAATTCGCGCTAAAGCACATTTTTTGTAAATAAAGACGATAAAAAACAACGGAGCTCACGCAAACGTTCTAATAACAGCTGTTTCGCACAACATGGCTGCGCGCGCCAAAACAAAAGTTTGAGTATTATCACGAAAAAATAGTAAATTTACGAAATAATTCAATAAATTTCTGTTATTAAACTCACCCTGGATCCATAGTGACCTAATGTAATATTATCTATATACTTGATTATCTAAATAGAATTTATAAACATTAAAAACAAATTTATGTGAGGAATCTACTAACCATGATTATAGCTATGTTCATGTCTGTAATGACACTAGTAAAATAACTTTTATCACTGCTATTTCACTGGTGATATATTAAAAAGTGTCATATTTTACATGTGAACGTTTATTGTTGCCGTGGCTTATACTATATTTCACAGGTTGGTGTCGTTTTACAGCCTCTTGCCGGGGCCATACAAAATGTAAATTAAATCTGTGGGGATGTTCTACGCGAATATTATATTCTACTTTTTGTTGTTGGTACTTTCCAGGGAATTTTTGTGACATGTGAATATTTATGCTTCGTGTTATTATTTTTCTTCCGCTTTCCTTGTACACAATAACCAAATTATATTTACAAGATTCCACCTATGTTACACCATCTATACTAATATTATAAAGATGAAGAGTTTGTTTGTTTGGTTGAACGCGCTAATCTCAGGAATTACTTGTCCGATTTAAGCATTCTCTCAGTGTTAGATAGCTCATTAATCGAGGAAGTTTATAGGTTTTATTTTTAAACTGCCTACGCCCTTGTTCTAGCAAGGTCTTAACAGCTTCACCGGACTACGAAGGCTACAGGTTACATAATCCTACTAAGATCAAGAGGAGCGGAGCAACTATGAAGAATGTTTCAAAATCGGCGTTCTTTTCCTTTTGAAAGTTTCCGCTGCGTATTAGCGTTAGCCCAAAGTAACTATTCTACTGTGACGAAGTCGCGGGTAAAAGCTTTTGTATACATATAATGACATTGAAGTATCTGTATTTCATAATAAATTAACAACTTTTAGTAAATGGGTATGGCTACAGATAACAAAAATTAATTGTTAAAAATGTCGATCTGTCTGTTTGTTGAGAATCTCCAAAACGGCTGGACCTATAATACTTATACTCTTTGGGCTGGACTTATTTTGTGTTCGCGGCTTCGTCCGCAGTGCTAACTCCAAAATGGTTGAACCGATTTTCAGGGAACTTTTACTGGTAGATATAGTTGAACTCATAAGAAGCAGTTTAGGTTTTTTATTTTAGACTAGCTGTTACCCGCTACTTCTGGTGTGGAATATTCGAAATGCTTGTAACTGATTTTCACCGGATTTTTATTGGCAGACAACTGACCTTATAAGTAATTTAGGTTTTTTTTTTTTATTTAAACTAACTGTAAAATCGCGAGGATTTTGTCCACTGTGGAATCTTCAAAACGATTCTAACCAAGATGACTACCAAAAACTCCAAAGGCCCTTGCTCATATAATTAAGACATTATTTCTTATGAAATGTGAAAAATAACAGCTATGCGTGAAACGCCTGTGATATCATATATTTAAAACGTCACCCACATAAATAAAAAGTGAGAGAAAGGCAAACATAATGTTTATTCGTTGGAGATATCACTGAAAAACTACGTCGTCCTTTTGGGGTCAATTGATTCCATTTATTTGTAAATTTCTATATTGTAAGTAATGTGAACGTTTTAAATTGCAATTGTTGCGAGTCCTTGCTATAAAGAATATCTAATAAAGGAACATAAACGTTTAACATGCTAAAATAAAAAAATCCAGGGTATCAGTATACTAATTATTGAGATAAATTAAGATTTAAAATTACCAGTTTGTTGATTAAATCTTGTTCAGTATACGATATATGTACTATAATTTATTTACTTAATAGCTGATTTGTTGATTAAATCTTATTCAGAATACGATATATGTACTATATTTTATTTCGTTATTTTAGATTCAATATACATTTTTAAGCATCCAGTAAATGGCTATATTATAAATTGGTAACTTCCCAATATCAGAGTGTAGAAATACTCATTATCAAAAACTACTAAGAGGATACTACGTACCTCATTATATTGAATATATTCTATGAGACGTACAAGACAATATACTGTATACAAGTTTACAACTCCGCTTAATATTCACAATTTGTAATGCAGTTTGTGAATTTTATAACTAATCACAGAAACAGTATCGTTACGTATACCATAACCGCAGAATTATTGTTTGTATTCTCTGTAGAAAGGGACCAAGGACATATATGTATATCTATTTAAAAAAGCCAATAGTAATCTTAAAATGGAGTAAATGACAAAAAGAAAATTAAAAAATTGAGCCGTCACGGGACGCGTGGCAGATGTGAAACATCGAAATTGTTTTGTGTAAGTGAATGCATAAAAGAACAGGATTACGACAGGACTTAGCTATGGCATAATGAAAAGATAAAGGCAATACAAAGTTTTTCCATAAGATAATGACTGTTTATTTTACACAAATATTCATTTTTATTGAATACAATAAATTCAACTAGGCGCAGACGCGGTGTATTTAGTAGTATTTATCAAAGGGCGCCAAGTCATCGGCGCGTGCTGCGTAATACGAGTAGAACGAGTGGCTTACAAAACAGTTTGAATGTCATGTTTATACAGATAGGGTTGCAAATGTTTTTGAATAATTCGTTAATAGCGCAATGTTCATGTTTTGCGTCGCCACGCCAACAATCAGGTTTACCCTCCTCCTATAGATGTTTCATATCAAAATGATTACATGCCACCCAAACAGGCTACAAAGAGATACCTTTACACCAAGTCACTGTGTAAGTCCTTTATATGACAAGAATTATACAAACTCGGTGTGAGGGGAGTTAAGGGAGATACACCAAATTTATTTTAATCTCTTATACTTAGGTTTTAGCGTTGAACCAAAATCTCACCATGTGTTAAAATAGGCACGCTGTATTCTAAAATGTATGGTAAAGGTAGGTACAGGTTTTAAGTACACCTGCCAGAACACACATATAGGTATTTGATTATAGATTTTCAACTTTCAGGAGCCCTACCACTATAATTACAAGAATACAAAAATATATGTAGCTACGTACGTAGCAACGTGGTATCTGAAGACGCTAATCGATGAGCGTTTAAATGATAGAATTGTATGGGTACACATGCATTAGTGACCGATGCCTACGTAACACATGCAGTACACCGTAACCAAAGAACACTGCTTTTTGATTACATACCTATTTTTTTAATTTAATCTGCAATTAAGCAAATAATGACTTGTAGGACGAAACAGAGTCACGAACATAAAACTATGCGTACAATCAGAGCTGTAGCTAGAGTTGAATTTAAAGTAGGGCTGCATTAGTTACAGTTAGGATGGAAGTAAAAAAATTATCATAATTGATCTGCCCTCGAAGCAAACACAGAACAAAGAATTATTATAATATGAAATGATGTCACAAATTGTGGTATGTTGGGAAAAGTTTAGATACTTATCACTACATTTTCTTATCTCAAACTATGAAAAAACAATTTAATTTATCTTAGTTTTTGGTATTTGGAAGGTAGGGCATTGATTGCCCACAATGTTCCCCTCTAGCTACGGCCGTGCGTACGAATGAGTGAAAGGCATGTGCTGATAATTCGTAAGTTGTATGCTGGGATAAAAAATAACATATTTTGTTCTATTACATTATATTTAAAAAGAAATACAATTTCAATCAAATGTAGCCATAACGACGACATATTTTACACAAATATATATAAGTATAATATTGTTACTAATATTTAACATTTGAATGAACTAAATACATCAAAATTGAATTATTAATGATAAACACAAAAAATGTACACATAATTTTTTCTGACTCTTTCATGCCTAACATATCATATATTGCACATTATTGTCGAACAACGAATACATTATTTCTTTATACGTTATTCATAAGATATAGCGTTTCAGATATGATCACTGTATTCGATAGTTTCGGTATGAAATGAAAAAGGCAAGTTTCCTACACCGGTGTTTTATTTACTTTGGAAATCAAAACATAAGTGAATGCTACAGTTATAACATTCAATTCGGAACACCCGTCCGAACACGTGCAATATATAATATTTTCCACAACCAAACCGTATCAGACAGACAGTTTTTGTTACTTTTAATAATTGAACTAAACATTTCAGTCTTACAACAAAAAATGACCAAACTTCCCATGCGTGTTTCGACCAATAGCGGATTGAGGAATTTCGCACCTTTAATTATTTACTTTGAATCTGGCCCCCAATAAAGTAATATATTATCGATTGAGACTTTGTCCATGAGATTTCCCTTTAGTCTTAAGGTTAATCCGCCATTGATCTTTAACAAATACGCTAGAAACAAACGCACTTTATCAAATTTAATTAATCACTACAACCTAATTTTGTTTCCACTATTAATCTTAATAATGATTTGGGATGGGTAAACTTCATTTTAGTCATAAGTTTATTAAACAAACTGTTTACAATATAATAACGTTACATTCATAGACTATACGCATAATAGAAAAAAAAAATACTTTTGTTCTGTGACAGATAATGAATGAATATAAAAACCAATATGGCGATAATCAAAGTTTATCGGGCTATAAATTTAATCTTCAAAGATCTAATCCGGGAGCGTAGTTTTTATTATTTGCTATATTATATTCCCGTTAGCATTATTTTGAATATTTAAAACCGCATACCAAACAAAAATAAATATCTATTGTCAAATAAATACTTTTGCTTTTGAAACCGGTTGCTCAAACAATGAATGAAACAAATTTAAAGAATCTACTTTATATTTATAGGACAGAGCCATGAATTTTAGACAACCACAAATGAATATGTGCATATTATTTTCACAAAAAAGTGTAATATTCCAACAAGCATCAAATAAAGTACATGATATTAATAACAATTGTAAAAGGAGGAATTACATATAAGACTAATAAAGAAAACAGGGTAGGCGTTCTCTCATAATCAATTTAAGGCATTTATGCATTTCTAAATAAAATAGATTTAATGTAAACTATATATTAAAATACAGATATATTGCACCAGAAGTAAATACAAAATTATATATAAACTCTTTTGATAAAAGACGAGATTTTTTCCACATAAATTTAAGGTTTATGTTCGTGTTGATATCAAAGAAAATTTATAGGAAAACGAAACGGCTCTGTATAAGCATAGTAACAGGTGTAAAATTATATTGTAAAGGGCCAAAGCATGTTCTTTGCAATGCAAGTTGTCCTCAGCGATATCAATTTTGAAAAATTAAGACAATTTATATATATATATATATCTAGAGCCTTTAAAAAAAAGAACATATTCTTTGTATCGTATTAGGTATTTTTCAGTATAATATCCACTGTTCACCAATTCAGTTTAAAATACTGATTCTATAGATAATTTTTTGGCGCAAAAAAGAATACATCACTTTGATCTGTAACTCGATCTACTAACAATTAGCATTACATTTAATTGTGACTTTACCATTGTTAGATTGGCTTTTTAAACAAATATGTATATGTGGACTTAAATAGATTTAAAATTAATATACATTTGAATTTTATAGCTATTCAACAATGTATTTAATTCTGGCAACAGCTTTGATACTATTTTCGTAATTACATGAGTTAACTAAACAATTCTCAGATAAGATAGGCATTCTCTAATATTTATTAGGAACATACAAGTGTGTCTATTATTAACAGTTGTACATATAATTCCACAACATAATTATAGGAGCGTGTAACAGAAAGATAAATAAAATTATTATCTACAATTTTTTAAACAGAGTAAAAATGTATATAGTTTAGGAGTACTAGAATGCATCCACGAGGTGGTAGAAATCATCCAGAATCAAGATCCAAAAGATATTATAGGTCACAACTCATGTTGAATATCTCTTGTTTTTAAAATGCTGAATAGTTTTCTCTTAAGAAGTATTCTAGACAAGTACGATTGTCCTTTAAACAATATCGGTATGTGAAAATTGATTATGTGTACTTATAAAAATAAGAAAAAGTATTGCTATTTAAAAATTATTACTTTTTAATTTAATTGTAAGTTGCAGGACAAACTCTAATTTATACAAATTAAGTTTAAGTTGTTATTTGATTATTGTAATTTGATAGAAGGGTTAACATTTCTAATTATTAATTTCGATTATCTAGAACAGAACAGGTATAGACTAAATACAAGCGGTGTTATTGCAAACAAGTTAAATACGTATCGAATACTTGCTTTATAAGTTTGGGTACTTACGTATTAAATGCACCACGCTCGCTGAACGTTCGACATCTTGCTCTTATAGGTACCTCTATTTAGTTAGGTTAGACTTGCGAAAAAAAGTTGGTTAGTTAGGTTAGACTTGTCTCGGGCGAGCGCGGTGCATTTAGTACGAAACCTTTTTTAAGCAAGTATTTAATACGTATTTAATTTTTTTTGTAATAACACGGAAGTTGTTTTTGTTATACGCTACCCAAACACTCAATAGATTAAATATAGACCAAATCGAATTCTTTATTTAAATGATATGTAAATTAAAATTACAGTAGGTAAACACACATACATAAGAATTTTTAGATTTTATTTTCACATAATTTTTCAGTCTGGTTGTCAGTGAGATATGACTTGGAGATAAAAATTCTAGAACTTTAACATTTTACAGATTCAGAAATATCGGAAACGGGTTTTGAGGATTTTGATCTCTTCGGAAAGTTCTAGAAACAAAAACTATTAGCGAACACCAAATACATTAATATAAAAATAGATAAGTACTGAAAAATTATGTCATAAGTGCATACATCGTTTAATTTTGAAATACATTTTTGTTAACACCCGAAATACTAAGTCTACCCATAATTTCAGTGTACTGCAAATACAAACAATATTTATTAGTAAAAAGCACAAATAATAATTATTTTTACACAGTTTTTGTTACATAATTTTATTTATTATTTCGTTTTTTTTTCATTTATTATATAATGTATGGATTGTATGTATGAAGTGAAATGTAATTTAAGAAAATGGCGAACGACTTTCGTGCTGAGGGGTTACAAACACGGAAAATTTTACTTATTTATAAGGTAATTTCATTGAACTAAAATAATAATATAACAGTGAAAATAGGATTAAGATAGAATACTTTATGGTATAATGGAAATGAGCTTCTCTTAAGCATTCCTGGAAGCGAATGCAGTTTTCGCATAACTTGTAGCAAACGTTATCAGATGATAGATGGATGGTCATAAAATACGTCACGTAAAATGATAACGAGTTTGAGTCCCTCTCCCCTTTTACAGTTTTCTGCGGTATACCGTTTTATAAATGATATATTCCCTTCCATTAAGATAATATAAATAGATTTCAATACTTACAAATATTTATTAATTTCAATAATAAACAATTTAAAAATCAATAATCTCACAAATCCGGCATTATTGAAAGCAGGGATCTCGGATTTTTGAATTGCATGGAAAAACTGTATGAAGTTTTTTGAGGTTATACTAATACTGTTGCACAAAACGAAGGGAGAGATGAAGGGAGCAGGAGTGTGGACGTATCGGACTACTTCCAGATTTCTAAGACTATACTGTAATAACGAAAAATATGAAATGAATTACTTTCGATAGTTATAAAAAATGAGATCGAAATAATGTACAATATCATCTAATGAGCCGCTTGCACCACGTCTCCTTAGACCATGTCCCATCAAGTGAAACTCCCCCTTCCTTCTTCAAGCATACACGTATTTTATGAACAACCCCTACACAGAATACAATTTTCTCCATTTAATATGACCAAATTTAGGGACAACGTTAAATAAATATTTCATACCTGAAAGCCTCACACAACGTACAAAAATATGGCATATTATATTTTTCTGCTCTAAGATTAAGTACGATTACTGTGACATTTGCTACCTTTGATACATATCTAACCAAATCCTAGATATTTCATATTGTGAATGCAGTGTATCGAGATTTGTATGAAATGTAAGAAAATATCGTATAATTATACACAACTCTAATTCACCTTATTGACCATTGAACTTTATTGACAATAAGGTAAAGACTACCTGTGATATTACAAAAATTTAAATGCGTATAAAATACTTGCTATATAAAGGTTTCTTACAAAATACATCGTGCTCGCCCGAGGCAATTTCGCGTTATCATTTTTTCGCAAGTTTAACTTAACCAAAGCGAGACAAACGAGCAAGATGGCGAACATTCAGCGAGCGCGATGCATTTGAAAGGTAAAAAAGCAAGTATTCAATACGTATTTAACTTTTTTGTAATAACTCCATACATATTTAAGGCATGGCAATAACTTTATCTATTAATTTATAAATAATTCTTATCGGTCTGTAACCAAACTAATAATTTGAAATCAGAAAAATATACCGCAATTAAAAATATAACAATTTCTTTCATTCATCGTATATTTTTATAAACAATTCTACAATCATGCGTTCTTCATCACAATGGTACACATACATATCTGTGTATTAAAAAAAAATACAAACGCATCATTATACAATTCATTGCCATGTCGTATTACTGGCAACATTCGTATTGGGATGTGCGAACGCGTTGGGGAAACTCTGCCCTAAACTGAGCGATCCAAACTGTTGTTGGATTTGTTGAGTTTGTTGTTGTTGTTGGAAAAACTGATTATTCGCAAACGGCTGTTGCATCGGCTGTTGTAACGGCGCCCCGAACTGTTGTTGTTGGAACTGGGCTGGAAATTGGTTATACTGTTGTTGCAAGCCATTTTGAACCGGCGCGGTACTGTACGAAGGTTGGGCTTGAAAACCACCGTATTGGAAACCGACTGGTTGCGGTTGGAACTGATTACCTAAAGACGGCGTTTGACTGTACAAAGCGAGTATACTGTCTTTTGTGAGTTTTGACTTTTCCTTCTCCGTGGGTGCCGCTTGTTTGAAGAAATTCTCTTCCTCCGTCTTTAAATCGGATTTAGATTCATCCGATTTGGCCACCTCGGCGGGTTTCTCCTGTGGCGCGGAGAAGAAACTGGAGAATATGTCGTCGTTAGCAGGTTTCGTTTCCGTTTTCACCGTATCTAAGCCTAGAAGATCTGTCGAGCCGTTTGATGTCTTACTCGTATCCAATTGATTAGTGGGTGGAGTGTTTCTGCCTAGTTTAGGGCTGACTGACGACTTAGGTTTGGGCAAACTTGGTATTACCTCGGATTTCTGTAAAATTAAAATTAGACTAGTGACCAAATATAATTAGTGACCATAGCCTGTTTCATCGGGGCGGAATGTCAGGCAATTAAACTCGCAAAATCATACACCATAAAGTGAAAGAAACGAAAAGTTAAAAAAAATATCTTCTATAGAGATTATTTATGTGGAGATTGAACCGGACTTCATTTGTTTATACACTATTAAAATTAATTTTAACTTAATTGAATGTAATGTATCGCTCTAAGCATTGAATTTAACTAAGTAATTGAAAGTTTCATATAGATTAGTAGGATTTTGTAGGTGGTAAAGCCACGTTGAAGCTATGACTGGTTTCAGCATGAATGGGTCGGCTCGTCCGGGGTAGTACCACCCTCTCACAGTAAACCGACGTAAAGTAACAGTGGTTGCATTATTTTGTTTCGTTCGGTTAGTGAGAGCGCCGGAGACCCACCTCCCCATTCCCCTTGTCCTCTCCTCTCCCTACCCCTCATTTCCCCATCCCTCTAAACACAGACTTGCGACGAACTTGCAACTCTCTTCGTATTGCTGGTGTCTATGGACGGCGGTGATCACTTAACATCAGGTGACTCGCCTGTCCGTTTGCCTCCTATATGATATAAAAAAAAGATCAGCTATTGTGTAACCAGGTGCTGTTAAACCATTTTGTTATTTTCCCAAAATTAATTTGTTCGCGGTACAAGCAAGACTGAATAACTGGCCTCTCTTTCATAAAATCTATACATTTATATGCGACGGGAATAACCGAGGTAGTTGTTGACATTACCTACTTGCTTACATTAATTTTACTAAAGAACGAGCAAGATAGGTATAATGACAACTAACATATCTCTGTCTGTATTGACAGTAATATATAGTTATTAAGAAATAAAATAATTCCAAAAACAAAATTCACACTATACTATATCAACCTACTATAGTATATTCAAACTGTATAGAAAAAAAACCGATCAATTACGTATTTGTAAAAAAAAATCAGTAATAGATGATTTATTTCAAGTTATACGAAATAAGCGTATTTTATTATTCTTATAACTAGCGGGCCAAGCGGACATTGTGTTACCCTGATAATAAAAAAACATTGATAAATAATATACCTAAACATTCCTCGTGAATCACCAAAAGTAAATCGGCTGAATGCCTTAAGCGCTCGCCTAAGTAGTCCGATGAAGCTGTTTAAGACCTTGCTAGGTCAATAGCGTAGTCAGTTCCAGAAAAAAATAACCGTGAATCTCTGTATCTACTGGGGAAAACCGCATGATAATCCGTTCAGTAATTTTCGAGTTCATCGCAAACAGACAGGCAGACATCACAGGGAAATTTGTTTTATAATATATAGTGATACCAATGATATATAAAAAACCTAATACACATAGTCACGAATAAAAGTAGCGCTCAAAACCGTCCCGCAAAAACTCCACAATATATGTACGTGGTTACAGTTATGCGATAACTTATGAATTTGCAAATAGAACCTTAGCTGAACGAATTAAATCTGTTTTTACAAGGACGCAAGCGACGCGAGACTATTTGAAATGAGTGCACAATCCAAAATGATGCACTCATTTTTGTGTGCCGGCTATGAGACATTAAGTGTGCATCTTGGGTTTTTGTATACCAGTGAGTGATACGGTAAACCATTCTTAGTGTAATAAGGAAAATATTTGAATTCAGGACAAGATTTTCAACATGGAGGAGGCTACTATTATTCTCGTAAAATACTGGCTTCTTTAGACAGAAAACGTAATGTTCAAACTAAGTACACCACTACCGAATGTGGAAAAAGATCACCAATGATACATGAAAACATTTAAAATAAATGTCGTGACTCGCATTATTACATTAATATTGTATCAACTGGTTTCATTCAATAGTTTTTTTTTTCCACGAAAACCCATCACTGCTAATAAGTTTATCATTAACAGAACTAGCGAACTGCCTTGGCTTGGAAAATGTAAAAATACTTATTGGGGATTATCCATAATATTATGGACGTACAACTATGACTTTTTGTAGGTGTTTTTGATATTCACAATTCAATAATACATTAGTTTAATGTAACTTATAAGGTTTAGCCAGTGTTACCAATGTAAGTCGCCTGAAAAATCCTCCTGGCGACTGCATTAGAATATTTTGATTTCTCTGTACTTTATATAAATTCCTTCCGGACAAAAATCTCAAAAAGATGTGAAACCCATATCAAAATCCTATACATAGTTTAAAAGAAATAAGACACAAACAGACACAAAAAGCGTTTTTGTTTTATATGACACTTCTCAGGTTTAGTTTTCCACACGACGTTTTCCTTCACCGTCAATGGGTTAACAATTTAAGTTTGAAAATATACGCGAATTCCAAACAAGTCGTGGGTCCCAGGTACGTATTAAAACTTTTCTAACGGAAAAATGTATGAAGATGACATATCTGAACGCTATGTTCAGATATGTCATTTCCATACATTTTTCCTTTTTCTATTTGTGTTAGTGATTGTCGATAAGCAACTTGGTTAAGCCCCCAGTATATACGGTATAAAATGGCTTTATAACTCACGTTATATTTTTTATCTCCGACGGTGGGAGCAGGCAGAGGTCCTAACGAAGATGAAGTGCTTTTCTTTTTCCGTTTTTGTTTCTCCATCTCTTCGTCGATTTCCTTATCCCTAGGAAATTAAATGACATAAATTTTGACTACAAATATTGGAATAGTATTAATGATACAGCACGCTGACCCTATAGTGTTAAGAAAGAAGCAACATGCTGTGCAATATGGAAAGGATTGGAGTCAATAACAATTACGAATTTGTTGTACTTACGTCTATTAAAAAAATACAATTTGGCTTAGTTTACTACAGGCGTATGAGTAAAAATATGCCAGATTCTTAATACAGGGGAATCATTTTGAAATTCCTTTGTCTGATGACATAAAAAAGCAAACTGTATGACACATAGAGTGTCACATATGTACTTAAAGTAAACACTTCATATTTTTATGAAATTCCATTTTCAAAATTATTTGTACATAGCTCCACAAAAACGCTTACGCCTGTGAAAGCGTTGGATTGACGTCACACCTTTGTAAGCAATACTACTCTACTTCATTACGAGTATACAGTCCTCGCCAACCTTTTTGGTTACCCTTAATACAGATGTGCAGAACACCAATTGAGATATACATTCGTATTAAATTATATGTATAACAGTGAGACAACTGAAGGAAAAAATAATGTCAATTTATTTTCCTATAAAATTTAAACTTTGTTTTGCATTAAACTCTTAGCTGTGGTATGTACAAACCCTAATTATATTCAGAACGACCAAAACTATTGATAAAGACTGTATAAAAGGGTAATCTATACTAATATTATAAAGAGGTAAAGTTCGTGAGTTTATGAAGTTTTAGGCAGTAATCTCTGGAACTACTTGTCCGATTTCAAAAATGATTTCAACGTTATATAGGTCGAATAATTATCGAAGATGGTTATAGGCTATGTATCATCTCGCTAAGACCAATAGGAGCGGAGCACCAGTGAAGAATGTTTAAAAATCGGGGCCTTTTTCCACTTGAGAGCATCCGCTGTGCAAGTAACTATTCCAGGCGAACGAAGTCGCGGGCAGAGGCCAGTAGTAGATACATTTTCAATATGTAATTGAAGATTATTTAATATTGAATTTTGTACAAAACGAGCATCGAAAAAAAAAAACATTTTATACAATTTTGTTTTGTGTTAACCTAAACAAAAAATACGAACCAGTTGACTTTAGGTAGAGGCGGCGGTACCCATTCCTTGGCAATATATTTCTTCTGTTCATATTTAGCACGAATGAACGCTTCGAGCGATGAATCATTCTGGGGTCGCCTGAACGAATCTGGAAGGTTCGCTTCGTAAACAGCACGTGCGCGAGAGTTACCCATTTGTTGTAGAGACACCTATAAAAAATTAATATGACCTTTGTATGTGAACGTGATATTTATCGCAAAAAAACTTGTTTCTCGTATATTTTCTCTCGTATATTGGAAGGGTTTCCAAGCGTCAATATACATAAAATAATAACTGACTGACAACCTGACATATCAACGCACCACCCAAAGTACTAAGGTCAGGGTTGTGACAATTTGTTTTTTTCTCTTAAATTTTATAGGAGGCAAATGATGAAAAAATGAAGTTAATTTTATTGAATTGTTATTTTAATCATAGGAGGCAAAAGAACAAGTATATCACCTGATGGTAAGTGATCACCACCGTCCATAGACACTAGTAACACCAGGGGAGTCGCAAGTGCGATGCCGGCCTTTAAAATGAGGTGGGCCTCCGGCGTTCTCACAGACCGAAAGAAGCGTAACAATGCAAGCACTATTACTTCTCGTCGGAGTTTCTGTGAGTGAGTGGTAGTACCCCGGACGAGCTATAACTAGTTTCAGCATGAATCGACCCACAGAAAACCGATGTAAAGTGACATTGTTTGCATTGTTGTGTTTCATTTCGTCAGTGAAAGCGCGGGAGGCCCACCTTCCTCTGCCTCTCTAACCCCTTCCCCGTTCCCCACCAACACAGGATGGCAACGCACTTGCGACTCCTCTGCTGTTGCTGGTGTCTAGTGACGGTGATGATCCCTTAACATCAGGTGATACACTTGTTCTTTTGCCTCCTATGATTAAAATATAAAATATTAAAATCTTTAAAACAACAATTCAGTAAAATTAACTTCATTTTTAAGACAATTATTCTGACTTTATGCTGGTAAATCACAATCAAAAGAATTTAAAAAAATACTCCTCTCAAAAGGTTTAATAACTTTACATTGAATGACCAAAAAAAAAGAATATCCATTCATTATTAAATGTCATTTCATAAATCTTCAAGAACAAATATGTATTAAAACACACTCCGGATTATAATACAATATCATTGGTGGAGCAGTTTACTGAATTGTAGAATAGAATAACCAAATTAAACTAAATTACTTAACGATACCTACAATTGACCATCGACCTTTACGATTGCGTTTTTAATCAATCTACTCATTTGGTATTTATTGTTCCATTTTATACTGCACGAAATACTCAAAACAATTGCAGGTCAGTTTTTAGCATGAGATTTTGTTTTATCAGGTAATTTTGAAACGATGTTTAAAATTTGGAAAATAGCATGGAAATGGAAATTTTAAAATAACACCAGCGACAATAGAAGTCGAGGAGTAATAGGTCAGCACGGTATGCCCATGACTTAAGGAGAGATGAAAGTCATTGCAACTAGAAAAGTTTTAAGAATGAAGGTGGGAGGAGTAGAGTAGAGAGAAAGGAAAAGAGGAAGACTGAAAGTGCTACTGATAGATTGTGTAAAATAACACGTGTATAAAAGTTGTCAATACTGAGATAACATGTGACAGGTAAAAATGGACGAGGAAAACATGTTTTGTTGACCTTACTTAGCTTTTTTTTATATCAAACGTGACAAATGAACGGGCGGGTCGCCTGATGTTAAAAGATCACCGCCGGCCTATAGACACTAACAACACTAGGGGAGTCACAAATGCTTTGCCAGCCTGTGGTTTGGAATGGGGGAAAGGGGTTGGGGAGAGGAAATGGAAGTGGGACAGAAGAGGGAGGGAAGAGGAGGGGCGATCTGGTTTTCTCACTGACCGAACTAATAATGCAATGCGTATTATATGCTACAGTAAATGACTTAACCAAATGAAAAAGCTAAAACTAAAAGAAAACACTACATACAAAGAGGAAAATAAAATTTCGTTTTTATTTAAAGTTGAAGATACACTTACGACTTGTTCCGGTGTCCACGAGTCTAGATTGACGCTCTTGACTTTTGAAATGTGGACTCCGAGATTTCGGTGAATACCAGCGCATCTGATACATAGAAATATGCCTAAGTTCCATGATGCCCACCGAGGACCTGGTAAAATAATGTAATTACAATTAATATTTATAACTATTACGCGAATTAAGAAACTAGGCTAATATATTTTTCAAGGGCGAGAAAACTTTCGTTTATCAGAAAGCGAAACTGCAAAAAAAATTATAAATTATCTAATACCTTTAAACCAGCAATTCTTGTATATTTTTGTTTGTATATATTCAGGATCTCGGAAACGGCGTCATTTATTTCCGTGAAACTTAGTATGTAAGTAGTTTCGGGGACGATAAATCGATCTAGCTAGATTTTATTCATAAAAAACTTTTTTAACTGAGTTTTCAGGCAATGAAAAAAAAATAGCTAGAATATAAAGGTAAATTTCGCCGCCGCTATCAAAACAAAAACAGCTCAGATGGAAATTGGCTCCTTCGAAAATCTGTGTAACCCCAGTTCGAATCCGAGTGACAGCAAAAGAGATATGTTTTTTCATTTTTTTCTAGAAAAATACTAATTTTGTGAGGCAAACCTAACAGTTTACCTTAGTTTAAAAATGCTTTTAAGGAACCAGGTACATCAGTCAGTCCAGTATCCAGTACAGTACAGTCATCCAGGTACTAATAATAGAATTATCACTACAAACGACACTTCGAAGTATTAAAGCAGTCTAGACTTTATCTGTTGATCTTGTTATTTGAAAATGCTTATTGCACAAAAATAGAATAGAAACTCACGGTTCACTGTATAATATATATTTTTATATCATAGGAGGCAAACGAACAGACTGGTTACCTGATGTTAAGTGATTACCGTCGTCCATAGACACTTGCAAAACCAGGGGAGTCACAAGTGCGTTGCCAGCCTGTGTTTGGGGGAAGAGGTAAGGGGGAGGGGAGGAGAGATGGTTCTCCGGTACTCTCACTGAACAAACTAAACGCAACAATGCAAGCACTATTACTTCACGTCGGTTTTCTGTGAGAGAGTGGTACTACTCCGGACAAGACGACCCATTCATGCTGAAACCAATAGCTTCCTATCTACATAAGCCTACACCTACATTAGAAATAATAGACTTGACTTGCTCAGAGTTCCGTTTGATTATATTTTTATTTCGGTTTTTTCCTCTTTCTAGACTGTACTAGATGTAAACAAATAGAAGTCAAGGTAATCAAGCTACATTTCGTTAAATCAGTCTCGTATGTAAAATAATTATTACAACTTTATCTTGACCTTTGCTTGTCGTAATTGATTTGTTTTATTGCATTTGTTTTGATCAAAATGATTTAAATATATTACATCTATACTAATATTATAAAGAGGTAAATTTTGTGAGTTTGTGAATTTGTGACGTTGTAGGGGGTAATCTCCAAAACTACTGCTCCGATTTGAAAAATTCTTTCAGTGTCATATAGCTCATTTATCGAGAATGGTTGTAGGCTATATATCATCGCGCTAAGACCAATAAAAGCCCTCCCGCGTTCGATAACATAGATAAAGCAGATTGTCTTGCTGCGAGTTTGGAAAAACAGTGTTCGCTTAACACTGACAACACTGACCACCCCTTCCGTATTGGTTTAATCGAATCAGCCGCGGAGCATACAATCACGACCACTCCGGTAGATACCCTAACCTTGATCACTTTTGACGAAGTTTCAGCCGCTATCAAGCGTCTTAAGCCTAGGAAGTCCCCAGGTCCCGATGGAATCAGGAACGAGGTTCTGAAACTCCTTCCTGATCGCATCATAGCTCTATTGGTCTGTATCTTCAATGCGGTCATGTCCCTGAGTCACTTTCCAGCCGTCTGGAAAAAGGCCGTAGTGATAGGTATTCACAAGCCCGGCAAGAAAGTACGCTTCCCGATAGCTATCGCCCCATTAGTTTGCTAGATACTTTAGGTAAACTCTACGAGCGGCTCCTTCTGAACCGACTCCAGGTCACGATTTCAGATCTTAATTTAATACCGCCTGAGCAGTTTGGATTTCGTGCCAAACACTCGTGTATAGATTAAGTGCTCCGCCTCACGGAGTACATTTTCTCTAAATTTAACGCCGATCCGAAACGTAAACCGAAACGCACAATTGCAGTCTTCTTCGATATCGCCAAGGCCTTTGATAAGGTCTGGCACGGAGGGATCATCAATAAATTAAGTAAATCTCGAGTACCCGATAGGTTAATTCATATTATCCGCGATTATCTCACTGATAGGACATTCCGCTTCAGAGTAGACGGTGAACTATCGCCGCCCCACCCGATACGCTCAGGTGTGCCACAGGGCTCCATACTCGCGCCCACGCTCTTCAATCTATTCATCAGTGACCTACCTCGGACTCGGGGGGTCGAGGTAGGTTGCTACGCTGACGATACCGTTATTTACACTTCCGGCTGGCGGTCGGACTTTCTTAGGAAGCGCATCGAAAAAGCCGTTCATACTCTCGGTGAATGGTTTCGTCGATGGCGCATAGAAGTTAATCCCGATAAGAGTACCGCAATACTTTTCGATCCCACGAAACGCGCTAATAAATTTGAGCCCATCAGGCTATACGGAATCGATATCCCTTGGGTCGAAGAGGTCAAATATCTCGTTGTCACATTAGATAGACATTTAAAGTTCAATTCACATATAGACAGAGTGCGAAACAAGGCCGCTATGGTCTTGGGTCGCCTCCATCCGTTGCTTTGTCATAAGAGTAAGATGTCCCTCAGACACAAGCTCATTTTATATAAGACGTGTATCCGTCCCGTGATGACATATAGCTGCCCCGTTTTTGCGCATATGTCCAAAGATAACTTTCATAAGCTGCAGGTTCTCCAAAATCGTGTTTTACGTAAAGTGACCGGTGCGCCGTGGTACATCCGGAGAGTCGATCTCCATAGAGACCTAGAGATCCCTTCTACCTGGGCATACGTAAAATCACTTACGATTAGTTATTTTGAAAAAGCTGCGAATCATCCCAATCCGTTAGTGGTATCCGCTGCACAATACGAACCCGTACCAAACGCTGCGCGTCATAGAAGACGGCCGCGACATATTTTTATCGACTCTCCTGGTGAAATAACGGCAGTGAACGATCAGTACCAGCCTGTCTCTCCAAACAGAGCGTGCTCACGCTCACGCCCGCGTAACCACAGATCACGCCGCCGTGGTCTGGGGGTAGATTTCGCTCCCGGACACCAGATTAGGCCTCCCTCGGTAGCGGCTTAAGTCTAGGTTCGATCCCTCGGCAGGGAGCCCTTGAGTGCGTTGCTTGCGCGATACAGTGACACAAAAATTTACATCACTGCTACAACACTACACGATCACCCCCACACACGTGCACGCTACACGCTTACACATGGAAGTGGAAGGGTTTTATTTTTTTCCCCCTTATCGAACTGAAAAAACTGTAACTTTCCGGTAATAAATATATGGAGAGGTTGTTGAGGCGTGTATGTTTGGTACACATATGCGTCTCAACAACTCAAACATATATGAATAGTTAGCTAGGTTAGCTAAGATAGGTCGCGAGTTTGCATGTAACAGGCAATAGCCAAGCCGAGGTGTACCGTGCACCCTTGAGCTAGTTACCCAAATAAAATCGGCTGAGTGCCTTAGGCGCTCGCCTTAGTAGTTCGGTGAAGCTGTTAAGACCTTTCTAAAAACTATTGTAAGTATGACACACACGCTACTGACAGTGTAATTAATGAGGATTATCATAACCAACATATTTGGAACATTAACCAACCATATAACAACCTCAGTGTTCACTTACACTATACAAAGAACTAATGGAAAAATGACTTAAAAATGGATAATGATATAATGTGCCAATATTGTCAATAAGTTTATGGTCTAATATCTTATTAGAAATGCCTCTTCTATCTTCAAAATTGCTAATAATTATTATTATATTAAATTGCTAACTATGAATGTGGTGACGTCTTGAATCTTGCATATATATAAATCAAGATATAAAACTTTACACACTAAAACGCGGTAAATACGCACATGTTTACAGTGAACAACATATTTTTGCTAAATTTCATATGGACGAAGTGGTGCGTAACAGCTAGTTCGAAATAGAATAACCTCAATTACTATTTATTAGGTTCACTGTCTACCAATCAACATCACGTGAACATCTGTCTAACAGTTTTGGAGAAAATTTTGTGGACGAAAACACGATTAACAGCTATTATAAACAAAAATTACGTAAATTATTTTTATAAAGTCAGCTATCTGCCAGAAAAAGTCTCGTAAAGATTGGTCTAACAGTTATGGAGATAGCATTGCGGGCGGAACCACGGTTAAAATTGCCCAAATTATTTTTTATAAGGTCAGTTATTTGTGAGTGAAAGTCTCGTGAAGATCTTTTTAACCGTTTTGGAGATAGTACTGCGAGCGAAACCACTGTTACCAACTGTTACAATCAAAGTTTTATAAAGATCGGTCAAACCGTTTTGGAGATGTACTGCAGGTGAAGCCACGGTTAACACCTAGTATAAACTAAAATTACTTGAATTACTTTTTATAACGTTGGCTATTTGCCAATAAAAGTTCCTTGAAGATCAGTTTAACCGTTTTAGAGATAGTACTGCGGGCGAAGCCACAGTTAACAGCTAGTCTAAATTAAAATATACTAAATTACTTTTTATGGTATCCGTTATCTGTTGGTGAAAGTTTTGTGAGAATCGGTCCATCTGTTTTGGAGATAGCATTGCAGACGAAGCCGCGGTTAACACTTTGTCTAATTTAGAGTAGCCTATGTCACCCGCACTAATTTCAGCTATCTGCTAGTGAAATTCTCGTCAAAATCGGTCCAGCCGTTTCGGAGATTACCCGGAACAGACAGACAGACCGACAAAAATTTTTAAAATTGCATTTTTGTTATTAGTAGCGTGTACACGTTCATACCCAATCAGTGAAAATTTTTTATTTCGCTGTTACATACAGACAGTTCATTTTTATTATATGTATAGATGTATCTCTTGAATCACTTTATCTATTGATGAAAACTGTTTTAAAATTCGTTGAACAGTTTAAAAGATCTAAGGGAACAGACAGCGGAAGCGACTTCATTTTATACTATGTAAAGATAAAATATATCAATATTTTTATATTCCAAGTAAAAAAAAAAGAAGTTATTTACTTTTCATGCGATTATGATAAAATTTTGCTAATGAAAAGTATATGTAATTCACAAATTGATATCCGATTAAATTTATCAGTTAGAATAACGAAAATCATAAAAGTACACTAATATTTTAATGACCTAGAATAATCAGTCGTAAATAATTACTGCACAAAAACGCGTCCGAAGCCGGAATATTAATTTTGTCACCGATTATAATAAATTCAGCATAGAAATTAACCTGGCACTTGGCAGATATAAAACACATTTCACGCTGAATGTATCAGAAAAAAATCGGAGTGTCGTTTTCACGATAGAAGTTAAACCTTTGTATTACAAGGAAACATTTACCACACAGTACAGTACAGTACATTAGTACCACCCAGTTGTACTGCAGCATGTAGCTGAATGGGGATGTCATTGTTGGATTTTAATAAGCAATGTATATGTTAACTTTATCTAACTTGTATGCGATGTTTTTCAACAATAAAGAATTTTTCTTTCTTTCTTTCTTCATTTTAACCTAAAAAAAAAACTGAGTTGTTACTGACACCTGGCAGATGTGAAACATCGAAACTGAACAGATTACGACAGGAATCAGCTATGGTATAATGAAAAGATAAAGCGTTACAAATTTGTCCCATAAAATTATTAGAGTTTATTTATTTTATTACATATATATTCAATTTTACAAAATATAAAAACTAGGCGTAGGCGCGGTGTGTTCGGCGGCAATTATCGAAGGGTGCTAGGTCGTCGGTGCGTGCCGCGTTACACTAGTAAAACGAGTGGCCAACCGACAAAACAGTTTGAATCTTATATTTATACAGAGTTGCAAATGTTGTTGAGTATTTCGTTAATAGTGCAATGTTCGTGTTTTGCGTCGCCACGCCAACAATCAACTTTACCCTCCGCCCTATAGATGTTTCACATCAAAAATACAACAAAAAGGCAACGTCATGCGTTATTCCCAGACGATCACTTATCCAAATACTGACAACGCCCGACGTTGTGTAACTTCAGTGAACGGACAGTAACTGGCGTTTTCAACATTCTACCCGTCACAGTGTTTACCCTCAACCACTTTTCGTAACACAAAAAGAATGCCGATCAGAATTTGAAAGCCGTCACATAAGAAGTTTTATCAAACAAAAAGCTGTAAAAGTCACAGGAAAAGCTAATATCATATAATATACGAGGTAGTAGTATACCGTAACCTAAATAGCAACTGTGGTAATTACTAAAATAGTTATGAATTATGAGGCACAACAATTAGCTGAATGTTAAATTAGTAGTTTCCTTTATTCGAATTTCTGCGATTGGTTCATCACATCACCATACTAATACACATCCACGCTAAAATGTGCAATTTTGATACAAAATACAAGCTCATCATTACAAACATTACGTCATTTACGTGAGAAGTGAGAATATGTCTAATGCCCATGGACAACATTCAAAGTTTTTCGTTCTGAATAATTCAACCGAAAAGGAAAAGGTTCTCAAATATGTTGTATTTCGTTTATTTATTACCAGTGTTTTTTTTTTCGAACTGACTACGCTATTGACCTAGCAAGGTTTTAACAGCGTCACCGGACTACTTAGACTTTGTCATTTATAAGCCAGTATAGCTATTTTAAAGTTGTCATTCTTATGAGAAGGCTTTGAAATTGTAATCCGCAACTTTCCTGTGTAACGAAAAGTGGTAGGGGTAAACACTGTGTTGGTAGTGTTGAAAACACTAGTCCTCGTCCGACCACCGAAGTTAAGCAATGTCGGGCGCAGTCAGTACTTGGATAGGTGACCGCTTGGGAACACCGCGTGATGTTAGATTTTTGTTTTATTTTTTTTCTCGGCGAATGTCGTTAGCATGTCTACGTCTCTTGGGCTGGATATATACTATCTAATTCTGGAACGCGATAAACTACAAGCTAATTATTATCATAGGTTTAGCACAATATTAGCTGCCTGACCCGACTTCTCACAATCGGACTGAGGACGTGAGTCAGCACTCAATAAAATTAAATGGGAACTGAACATATGAACGGCAATCTGTCAAAGTACAGGGTGGGCCATCTATTGGTACGTTTTTGAATTTCGTCGTATGACAACGGCAAACGAGCTACAGACCCGAATATTTTACAGTTCATTAGCTATACCGTCCGCGGCACGAAAGAACATGTTTTCTCTTGAAGAGCGTTTTGAAATTTTAAAAACTTATTTTCAAAGTCAGTGCTTTGTCGCCGAAACTGTGCGAATTTTGAAAAGAAATATGGGTCGTGATAAAGCACCCACCGAAGGCGCTATACGCAAATTGGTAAAGAAAGTTCGTGAGAAAGGGATGTTAGTGGATGACAAAAGTGGTCCCAGAGCTCGGACAGTGCGCACACCCGAGAATATTGAGGCTGTGTACAAAAGTGTGAGACAGAATCCGACGACCTCAACTCGACACCGAACGCAGTAACTGAGCATTAGTCGCACGAGCCCGAGGAGAATACTGCACAAAGACCTCGGATTATTCGCCTACAAGATCCAGATGATTCAGGAGTTGAAAGCAAATGACCATCCGCTTCGATATCAGTTCGCTGTGTGGGACAGAGACCAGCTCAATAATGACGTTGATTTTGGTCGAAAAATCATCTTTTCAGACGAAGCGCATTTCCATCTCGGCGGATATGTGAACAAGCAAAACTGCCGGATTTGGGATTCGGAACAGCCACACGCAATCGTACAGAGACCAATGCATCCTCCAAGAGTCACAGTTTGGTGTGGATTTTGGAGTAATGGCATAATTGGAACATTTTTCTTCGAAAATGATGCTGGCAACGCCGTTACCGTCAACGGCGAACGCTGCAGAGCCATGTTGACCAACTTTTTATGGCCTAAAATCGACGCTATGAATGTGGACGACCTTTGGTTTCAACAAGATGGCGCCACCTGCCATACAAGCCGACTTACGATCGTCCTTCTGCACACCAAGTTTAACAACCGCATAATCAGCCGTTCAGGAGATGACAATTGGCCTGCCCGTAGCTGCGATTTGACACCGCTGGACTTCTTCCTGTGGGGTGCCGTTAAAGACCAATGGTATGCGGATAATCCAAAGACAATTCCAGCTTTGAAAAACAACATTACGACTGTTTTGAGTGAAATTGGCACCGAGGTAGTTCAAAATGTCATCACTGGTTGGGGTGACTGAATGACATACTGTAAGGCCAGTAGAGGGAGCCACATGAACGAAATCGTTTTTCATTCTTGACGGGGTTACTTTTAGCTTTACAAAAAAAAAAAAAAAAATATCAATGCATACTCTTTTGATCGCATTTTTAAAAAGGTACCAAAAGATGGCCCACCCTATATTTGAAGATCTCTCTATCTCAGCCACTCTCTCACTTTTTACATGGATTTTTTTAACCCAAAGTTCAAGACATTTCGTCCATATATACCTTATCATGACAATAACAAACAACAACAAAAGAATTAACCAAACAGGTGTAGTCGTACTAAAGTGACACTTACATAATATATTCAGCAATTAAAGTTATTTCTATAAATTTTCGGTGATCGTGCAGGTTGAGTACAGATATGTAAAACACTCCCTTTAAGTACTGGATGTAATTCTGCTGGTCCTCGACCGAGACTCGCCTAGAGGTGTCAGTATTACAAGTGTAACCACTTGATGTATGATGGTTAGGATGTCAGCGATCGTGTCCTTACCAACTGTAAGCAAGGCGATGCAAGATTCAATGGTCTATGAACATAGACCAGGGATCACCAATTAATATCATTGTTGCTATTCTGTGGGAAAAACTGGAACACCTCGCATACTAATACTGAGAGGTGTGTGTACGACTACCGTAAAATATTACAAGGACAGATTCTTCTTTTCAAAGGTCTTCCAAAATCGATTAGGGTTATCTAAGTGACATTCAAGAAATATCAAACTCACATAATTGAATATTGAGGACAATACAGCAGCGACAATTCCATTAGAATATGGATTGACCATCTGGATTCCTAGAACATACTGGAGAACAGGAACTTAAAGAATTCGTAAATCACCCGTATGATAGTATGTTAGATAATGCAGTAAAGAATATGTACTGTGATCGGTAAAAAAATTCGTTTAGACATCATCATTTCCGGCCTCATTTTTCCAATTGATCATGCTGATAATGGCAGCAAGCTTTAACGATTTATTGATTAGATAAGTTTTAAAAGTAACTTTTACCAAATAAATTAATGTATACTGATTAATAGTTTCTCTTAAAATAATCTATATACATATATATTTGCAAATAATTTATTTAATTCAATTTATCTATTACTAGCCCCTGCTCTCAACTATGTCCGCGTAGAATAGTCTTTGGGCTAATGTTAACACGCAGCGGAAGCTCTCAAGAGGAAAAAAATCTCGATTTCATAACATTTTTCATTGGTGCTCAGCTCCTATTGACCTTAACTTGATGATATATATATATATATATATATATAACCCATAACTTTCCTCGATAGATGATCGTTATAACACTGAAATAATCTTTCAATTTGGAGCAGTAGTTCCTGAGATTACCCCCTACAATGTCACAAACTTTACCTCTTTGTAATATTAGTATAGAAGTATAGATAATGAGTACACAGTCCCTTTGAGACTTAATAACGTCACAACTGCTGAATGTATCGGCATAGCACTATGACCACTCACCTCGGAATTTTTAGTAGATGGTTCTGAGCTACTTATTTTTTTGAATCTGAATAACCCCCTTTTACATTTTTTAATGTTTGCTTTTGGTAGTTACTGTACCAAGATTCTATATTCTAAGACAATTTTTTTACAGTTTGTAGATTTTAGTATTTCACAAATAATTATTTTTGTTTGTTTCTAAACTATTCGAGGTTGACTGTCAATTACACTGCCAAGACAAACCTGAAGTTGCTTGGTAAGAGATTTTTATTTGAGAGTCTAAAAAAATGCAAAGTTTATGAGTTATTAAATTATAATGCTAAATACATTTTTCAATTCACTACAAATTTGGTTTTGTCAATGAAATTAAATAATCAAAATCTAAATTAGGTAGAAAGAAAATATAGAATGAATAAAATATAGGTAAAAGATTATTCTATATCTTTGCAAAATGATAAATTAATAAATTATTAGTACACAAAATTATCAATACAAAATAATGTTCAAAAGTGTGATAGATGCACATAGATAATAATTTTGTAATGGGATATAAAGTGAAACTGATAAATAGTAATTGTTTAGATAATAATACATATATACTAATGTCACTATTCAGTTACTTATTCAAACTATTAGAATGAATGAAATATGTTTGATATTTTTGCAAAAAGCCTTATTTTTAATACATTTGATTTTGATTCAATAATTTTTTTAAAAACTTTCAAGACAAAAAAATTCTGTATAATAACTACTCTATTTTTCTTATTTAATAGCAATTGTTTATATACAATGTTACTAGTGTCTATATTATGTAGTAATACATAGACATGCAGTCAATATGATATTCAATGAGCTGTTGTCTAACTACCCTCAAAATGATTACAGTCATTCATTGTTATATAATTTTAATCTTTCATTCTTATTAATATTGTAAGTTGTATATATGTGATTAAGCATTGTAGATTTTCTGTCTACTCCACTCCTTATTTTTGTTTTTATATTATTCTTGACTACTAACTGTTGCTTTACCTATATCAGTACTAATATTATAAAGCGGTAAAGTTTGTGAGTTTGTGACATTGTGGCGTTGTAGGGGGTAATCTCAGGAACTACTCGTCCGATTTGCAAAAATTCTTTCAATGTTATATAGCTCATTTATCAAGGATGGTTATAAGCTATATATCATCACGCTAAGACCAATAGGAGCGGAGCATCGATGAAAAACATTTAAAAATCGGGGTTTCTAATTCACGCGAACGAAATCGCGGACAGAGGCTAGTCAATATATATAATAAGGATCTAAGTCTAACATGTCTGTACTTTTGAGATTTTTGTGAAAAACTTTGTTGCAAGTGTCTAAGAAGAAGTAATCAAATACATTTCAATCATTTTTACAAATATGGCTGTCTGTTTATATGAACACGCATCACTGCTAAATGATTGGGTTCAAAAGAAAACCTCATCAAGAAAATCGTAAACCGTATCCTCGAGGATAATGTAGTCTTTGTTTCTTTAAAATCGGTCCACTTTATCAAAAGTTATTGTAATTCGAATAACGAAAAAAGTAGATGAGTAAAAGCACTTACTGCATTTAGATGGTTTTATTAATCTGTTTTTCATTACATTGAGTTCCACTGGACAAAGTCACGGGTATAGCTTTTTTGTATATAAATAAATAGGTAGCTACTCATGAGGTTTCAGTGGAATCACCACATATCCTAATAGTTATTAGAAATCACATCCTACAGAATGAAATATAGCAGTAAGAACATTGTTGTGTGAAATAGTTATTATACTAGTGCTTTCATAAATGAATCTTGCCCAGTCTCTATCATTCTTTACCAACAATTGCAACCTAAATTCCAACATCACAGTAGCAAGATGGTGACTCAATTATTATTACAGAGTTTTGTGACGAATCAATAAGCATGTTTCTAGTAACAGTTTAAAATTTACTTCAGAGATGTACAACAATCAAACTCTATCATTTTAAATACTACCAATATTACATAATATAGTATAAAATAATGTAAGTCTGTAATTTAAATTAAGTATATACTATGAAAACTTTGCTTTATAGATACTAGAGAGATTTCCTGTATAGATTGTAAAAAAAACATACAATACATAAAAAAAGTAAAAAAACAGTTCTATACACAACTATGAACAAAATTAAACAGTATTATAGATATATATCAGATTACAATTTATGCCAGATCCTAACCAGAAACCAGTCTGAACATTACTGTTCTCTAAAACAGTCAATTAAAATACTAACACCATTCTAATTTCATAGATAATATTGAAAATATAAAACTTTATAACAACAAATAATGGTTTTACAACTCAAGAATAATGTAGGTATAGGACAACCTCTTGTTAATGAAAAAAATTTTACAATTGAAAAATAGTTCTAGTGATTACCTCCTACATCCAAACATACAAACTTTATTTATTATATGAGTTTAGATTTAGATAGACATATTTAGATGGTGTGTTTTTTTAAATTTAAATTCACACATGACCTATTCTATCAATCTAAGACAATGGCATGGATTTGATTAAGCGCAATGTATAGTTGTAGAAAGAAGGAGTCACTAGTCGGGTGAAGCTGTTAAGACCTTGCTAGGCAAATAGCATAGTCAGTTTGAGAAAAAAAAGGAGTCGGGACTAAAACCAGTAGAGAAGCTATAATTGCAAGCATATTATAAGATATAAATAACATTGCCACTTTACTAATATCACTATTCATAGTTAAACTGTCTTTGAATGAAATACTCAAATCGATAATGGATTTTATGTTCTACAATTTTCATTGCATTCATTTACTTCTTGAACAAGTGTCTTTTGAAAGTGCAAAGTATTAATTTCAGGTCACTCTTTGTCAAATGCGGTAAAATACTATACTATGATTACCTTAAACACATTGTACACTGTTTATATACTGAAGGAAATAAGAAAGACTCAGT
Organism: Antheraea mylitta; assembly: GCA_014332785.1. Taxonomy (NCBI): domain Eukaryota; kingdom Metazoa; phylum Arthropoda; class Insecta; order Lepidoptera; family Saturniidae; genus Antheraea; species Antheraea mylitta. The sequence continues at coordinate 722,885 of JACEII010000037.1, forward strand.
ATTGAATACTTAGTAAAAATGTTGAATTTGGCAAATACTTCTGCAAAGTTAATTTTTATTGTAAATTGAAAGCCCTAAGTGTAAATATGTGCTTTTAGTTAAAGTTTAATCACATCAAAGAAATATTATATTTTTTATTTACAAAAAATAAGGATTTATTGAATTCACACATTTTAAATATATTTATAACATATTAAGAATTATACATTTTTGTTTTATAAATATGAACTGCTTTAACTATATAATTCATTATACTTTCACGTTGTTATAAGATTAATTTTACTTTCTCAATAGTATCATAATACCAAATCTACAAAAATTAGGAAATGATTATTTGAACACAAAATGACTCATAAGAGTAATATCTCAAAGCATGCATATTTGAGATGTTGATGAGAATTTGTAAATTAAAACTAAAATAATTCTACTTTCCAATTTCAAAGGGAGTAACGAATACGATTACAATAAAAAATAACAGATTACCTACCTTTTGCATCACAATCAACACAATATTTATTGTCCTCATCTTTGAGCATCTGCATCAATATGTTCTGACATCTATCCTGGATTTGTTTAGCTCGATCCTTTTCACTTTTCGAAGTCATTTCTGTGAACTATATTTATTATACCAAAAGAAATATAATGAAAATGGGTGGAATGCTTGTTTGTTGAAGAGATAGAGAAACCATAGAGCAAAAGTGACAGCGATTTGATGAGGTGTATTTGTGCAACTATGTTACCAAAAAAAATTACAAACATAGGAAGCTATAAGTTTTATCTGTGGATTAAAGAAGCATAGGAATTTTTGCTAATTACATGATTATTTAACTCATGTAAAATGCTATATATTATGTCCTTCGTAGTATAAAATACATAAGAACGTACTTTTTTTCACCAGTGCAAATCATGGAGTAATAATATCCTACATTTACATAACCATTTTTTTTTCCATAATAGGAAGAGATTTAAAAGATTTGAAATAAATAAAAATAAAGTATTGTGAGCATGATGAAAATAAATCTTTAAAATGTGTGTGAGTAGCAAGGTAGCAATTTAGTGACAGAATGTGAGGAATGCTAAGTGCGTCAAGCCGTTATCTATTGTTTCCTTTTATTTTTCTCTACATTTACATACTTTTATAATATTAATTTTCCAACAGTAAATACTATTACAACACAGCTAATATAGCTTTGAATCACATCCAACTGACATTAACATCCGTAGAGAGATGTTTTCACAGAATAATAATATGTTTTCTGTTTACGCTAACAGCAGTGACAGATAATATTATCTGTCCTTAAATGACAGCTATCAGAATCTGCAGATTGCAGAAATTTTATTTCGCTTTGTTTTGAATGAGATTTTGCGTAACTTTCTTTTTATATCACTGGTATAATTATAAAAAATTCTTTGTTTCTAAAAAGGGATACGTATAATCCTATAATTGATTCCTAATAATTCGTAACTCAAACTACAATAAAAATTGCTATGTGTTGTAGCTTTGGAAGTAATTCGTATTTAATATAAAATTTATATTTATCGTAATGGGTAATCAACTTGTGGGTGTTGCTCCTTCTCAAATATACCCTGTCGAGCATTATCTAAATGATCATGTTGATTTAACTTTCGATCAGAGGTAAGAATTTAATATATTCTGTATAGTGTCCGATAACTACTATTCGTTTTTAAAATATTCTTTCTTGATAGTTCATGTAACGAAGTATGTTCATATAAGACGATTCTAAACAAAACGTATTGATAGAGGGGCTTATTAAGTAACCAGAGACCTAATTAAATACATTCTACTAATAGCATAAGCCTAAGAGATAATTACATATTACAATTTCTCCTTTAATTTCTCCTATGCCATTAGGAAAAGTTTTTTTTATTAGACATAAGGAATTAATATACACCCTTTATAATACAATTGATTTAACCTTTAAGTATTTATATATATATTGTAGTACTAGTTCAGTAGTATGTTCTGGTGAAAATGCCGCTCCGGATGGGTAAAGGTTAATATCATGGCTTGGCATTAGAAATTCATATCTCGAATTTGGGGTTCTTAAGGGTTGATTCTTATAGGGGTTTATTCCCTCTTTCAATAGACACCTCCTCCCCCTGCGGAGATGAGTAGTCTTTTTTTATTTGTGTTTGAAGTTATGTGCAACAGAATGTGATTTTTCCTTCGGAGGCGCATTTTTAAAGTTTATCATAGTTTAATTTTGTTTTTTCATACACTGGTCCAATCATAGAAAAGAATATAATATAAATGATTTGTGTGATCATAAAGCCTCTCCACATATAAGGCAAGAGAGCAAGAATAGTTGGTATTGTGAATACATCAAGTCCCTTGATGTTTTAGATTGAATATTTTTTAAACTGCTATGAGCTTAAATGTAAATTATTTCATGAAAAATGTAAAAAAAAAATTGAATAGAATTTTATAGTATTTTTTTCAATATTTATGCTTTCCATAAATAATTTATTCCTTATTGCCTAGATATACATAGATTTATACAAGTTATTATCTAATTAGTTGAAAAGAACCTTTTTTTTATGCACAATTGTTATAATTTTTAGTTTTCTGACAAGATTTTTAAATACTTAAAATTAATTTTTTCTACAAAATTTACACTTTTTAACAATTATTTCTTGCTCTATTTGTATATAGCAATAGTATTGTACAAACTGTTTTGTTTTAACTTGAAAATCACCAAACTGTTAATATAAAAGTTACCAATGAATGTTTGGAAGTGGCACAACCTCAAAACTTTGATCTTGAATATCTTATTAACTATGACTTTCCTTGGCGTGAGAGTGGTATAGAGGGGTAGAGAGCCCCCTCCCTTACCCCTCTCACCACCCCTCAACTCATATTTCAGGATGCGAATTTCTAATGCAGCCCCATGAAATTTGTGTAATATCGTTTTTTTTTAAAGTAGGAGTTTATAATATTTATTTCACTATAAGTCAGTTGTAGGAAGCAGTGGCAGTTTTATTGATATTAAGTTTTACATTGGGAATCACTAACAAAGTCTTGAACAGTTACTACTATAGTGAATGATTATAATCAGTGACTATTTATTTTAGCCACTTTATGATAAACTTATAGTTTAAGTTGTGATCAATACTTTAAGAAAAATATAAAGGAAAATCTTTTTTACTAAATAACTCAAATATTTCTATAATGAGAGTAGTAGGTTGTAGCAAATAAAAAAATGAAGAAAATACGTAAACATATTTTATAAAAATATTATTTCAGTCTTGGTTCAACAAGGTTTTTAAAAGTGGCCAGGGCGCGATCTCGTGAAGGTCTAGTCGTGGTGAAAGTGTTTGCTGTGCATGATCCATCACTACCACTGGCTGAACATAAGGAAAGAATATTGAAGATTAAAGAACAATTAGCTTCAACATTCAATTGTTTACCATTCCAGAGGGTTATTGTGAGTTTTTGAATTATAGCTCTCATGAAGACTATACATGTAGTCCTTTTATCCCCAGTTAAAAAGCATGTTCACTTTTAAAGAGATAACATATTAAAATTTAAGGCACATTACTTGTGACTATGTTAAGGTGGTTTCCGATTGTACATGGGTTTGCTGATTATGGGAGGAGGGCTATAAATACTGTTAACACAACTTATCCATTGTAATATGTATGCGCATGGGGAGTATGTATGCAAACTTTTTGGTGACATTCAGTAAGAGTGATGTCCTATCTGTCTCATACGACTATATACTTTTTTATCGAAATGTGCTTATATACTATGAAATTTACATAAAAATGAGACTGCTTTATAATGCCAAGCCATTAGAAAATAAAAATAAATATTATTTTTCTATTGGTCTCATTTAATCACTTGTAATGATTATGACTCATTAACACAACAAGAGCAGCAGATAAAGGGGTACAACCTCTTTTATTGGACATTTTGAAATACCTTTAAATCATGAACCCATCTAAACAGAGTCATAAAGAGATTTTGTGTGATAAGTCTGATCATGATGGCATGTATTGTTGGAAGCTATGCTGTATGAATAATAAATACGTATGGGTCTACTTTGCATCTGATTTGACACATAAAAACTATGAGTGCCTTATTATGTATCAAATATTTCAATAATATTTAATTTAAAAACAGAAAAAACAGAGTCACTAGTATGTTTAAAGAAAAAAAAGGAAATGTAGTGTAATAAATAATACTCATTTTGCAGCTTACAGATAAAGCTGGACTTTTGATGCGTGAGTATTGTAAATGCAGTATTTATGATCGTATGTCGACACGGCCATTTCTCACCACACTTGAGAAAAAATGGATCACATTTCAAGTTCTGTATGCATTACACAGAATGCATAAACTTGGCATTTGTCATGGTGATATTAAGGTATTAAGTACAACATTTGGTAATAACATTCAATTTGTTAAAAGTGTAGGGAAAATCATTACAAAATAAAATTAAATGTAGAGTTATGAGTCGGTTCTCTTTAAGTCTTATATTAAGAAAATAATATAACAATAACTTCTTTTCTTCTGCCATTGTCGTATACATTTCTTTATAATTACTGTATATTGTAGGACTTTTATACATAGTTCAGTAAAACCTCTTTAAGTCGACATAGTTAAGTCAAAAAAAGTTTGGTTCCCTTCCCTTTAAGTCTCTAAACTTCCATTAGTCGAGATTTTATCCTCTGTAAGTCAATCAGTGAGCTAGCTATTGCCCTACATAACTCGACAAAATAGATTGAATCTTAGTATTAGGAACATAGCAATGTTTAATTTTACAACCTTATAAATTGATCTTTTGAGGCTAATTACATCTATAGTTCGAAGAAAAATAAGTTACTGACTTTAAGAATTTGCCAATAATGGTAATTCAAAATTAAAAAGAATCGCATTCTGTACAATCCTTTATAAGTCAAAAGCTCTATAACACAAAATTTTTGGTGTCTCTTTTTACGTCCAACTTACAAAGTTTCTATTATATTTTGTCCTTCATGGTAAAGAAGTATAACTATTTGTATGAGAATATAAGTACAAACATTCTTTTTTTTCCTTACAGCTTGAAAATATAATGGTAACCTCATGGCTTTGGGTTCTCCTCACGGATATAGCATCTTTTAAACCTACCTTTTTACCAGACGATAATCCTGCAGATTTCAGTTATTTCTTTGATACATCTAGAAGGCGACTCTGTTATGTAGCTCCTGAGAGATTCGTTGGGGCACCTGACAGATCCGGGGTATGTTCCAAACTTTAGTCTCTTTTAATATGCTAATTAAGAGCACGAGCCGAGCCGCGGGTATAACGTGTATAATTTTAACAATGTATATTTTTATACAAATAGTAATAGAGATTTTGGTATCATTTAAATTTATATCTGTGAGAGAATATAGATGTGAATTTTTTTTTCCACTTTATTCAAGGGTGATGACAAAAGCGGTGGCTTATTGTTAAGCGAGTCTCCTTGCAAAGTTGGTGAACTTGTGCCAAGCATGGACATATTTTCAGCTGGGTAAATATTATTGAAATATTTTGCTAATATTAAATTTATTGTAAAAGGTCTCTGAAATCGATCTATCCTAATGAAACAGGGTGAAAATGCACATCATACATACATTTATAGATACATCATAGTCTTTCAAGTCATTTTACCTGTGCTTTCTAAGTATATATTTTTGATATATTTCTAAGTAAATAATTTTGCGGGAAAACATAAATTAATACTATTAACATCAATTATATAAAATTAAGTTACTTTTCGCGTTTGTTTGTGTGTTTACTGTGTTTTCAATTTGTCTAAACTACCCAACGCATTGTTCACTATATTTGACATAATATCTTCCGGACGAATTATATATAGGAGTGACCGAAATTTGACATTAATTCCTTACTTTTTCAAGTTGTAAAATTAAGAAAAAAATGTATTTATAAGAAAATGGACAACAGTAAAGTTCGTGAATAGATACTCAATAAAGAAAAGAAAATCTGTTCAGAAACAAATAATCTTAAATTGTTTGTCTCTGCCTATTTATGTATACGAAGCTAAGCAAGACATATACGCGATATTTTTCTACTTTATGATTAAAAACTCATAATTTTTATGTAAAACATCTATATGCGAGGTTAAATCTGATTGTTGGCGTGGCGAGACGTGGCGACGCGATGCTGTACGCAATCTCTCTTTCCGCACTGAGCTCACATATCTATAGTGTAATTTGAGATTCGTTCAATTCGAACAATTTCGATGTTTCACATCTACCAGGCGTCCAGTGACAGCTCGTTATTTTAATATTACTTTTACTTTTATCGATTATCTTTGAAAACTGTGGCGATACTAATAAAATTTGTTAAATTATGATTTGGTGTAAGATGGTAGATATGCTAAACTAGAATTGGCTTTCTAGTGTATTTGCCGGGATACACAAACAGGCAGTTGGCGACAGATTTTCAACTTGAATCTGGTAGCTAGACAGGCGGTCATAGAAAGAAAACTTTATATTTTTCTTAAGATCATGTTGCATTTAAAATACATAAATTATTGATATATCATCAGCTGTGCACTTTACGAACTATGGAATGACGGTACACCAGCATTGGACTTACCAGGACTTCTAGCATATCGGAATGGTGAGGACAGACCTCCGACTATGACCCTCGGGGAAGGTAGCGAACCAGCTCTTTGCAATCTGCTTCGCTCCATGACCGAGAGGAACCCGCGAGACAGACGTAGTGCTGAAATATATCTCGATGAAGCTCGTGGAAGGTTAGTGTTACTTAACCGTCACAAATTGAATAATAAAAAGTAATAGGGATTTCAATTTTTCTTAGCTATAATGTATGTAATTGATTTTGAGATAGGTAGTAAGTGTTGTCTCTCTACAGTGTATAGATCAGAGATGCACAAACCGCGACTCTGCTGGATGTACGTTCGGCTAATCAGAATAGCGAAAGAGAACCGACGTGAAGTAACAGTGCTACATTGTTGCGTTTCGTTCTGCCAGTGAGAGCACCGGAGACTGATCTCCCCTCTCCTCTCCCTTCCCCTCTCCTTTAATCTCTCTCCCTTTCTATCCTTTCCCCCAGGCTGGTAACGCACTTGCGACTTCTCTGGTGTTGCTAGTGTCTATGGACGGCGGTGATCGCGTAACAACAGGTGACCCGTCTATTCGTTTGCCTCGAATATGATATGAAAAAAAAAACAGAAAAGCACTCAGAGTTAATAGAATTAGATGGATATCCTTTTTTTTCCTATTTTTTTTTTTTTATTTATAACGGCCCGACTTTAGTTCATAATTTGTCAGTGTGGGTCTTAGTTCCAAAAGCTCTGTGCTACCCTGGTGACATATTGGTAGTTTGTTGACATACTCGTGACATATTGGTAGTTTTGGCTCGCCGTTGTGCTCACGGTAATGTAGATTTGATATATCCTATATATTAGATATGATGGGACAGCATATTTTTTCTGGGCGAAAATTGTTACCAATTTTCTTGATGATCGGTTGAGTAGTTAGGTGTGAAAACGTAACAAATAAACAAAAATGTAATGTATTCAGCTGCCTAAAATATCGATTTAGTGTATTACTCCAGATACATTTGAAAATTTTTGTAAAGTGTGACGAATTCTCGTTTCAGTCTATTCCCCGAGTATTTCTACTCGTTTCTCCAGTCATACATGCTGATATTCTCCGCGCAACCGATCCTACCAGCCGACGAGAAAATTCTACGCATATACCAAGACATAAAGAACATAATTAAAATATTCACTCAGCCGTCCGACTCCAAGAACTATCAAGACTTAGTCGATGAGACCACAGATCATTCGAACATGGACAATATAGATAATTTGAAAGACGGCTTCAAAGTACTGAACGTGAATGAACCGGATATGGACGAAGAGACGGAGGAGAATAATCTAGAAAGGAAAGACATGGGACCGGATAGCGAAGGGTTGATCTTGATTACGTCATTAGTGACGTCATGCATAAGGGGTCTGCATCATTGCACATCGAAGTTGTACACTTTGGAAATACTGCAGTTGTTATGTGAAAATTCGAGTTCTGAAACTATCCTGGATCGTATATTGCCTTATATAGTAAGTTTCTGTTATCCTAGTAATTATATTTCTTGTTTAGAATATAAGTTCTTTTTTTAAAGAGATGATGACTTAGTTAACACCGTTGATGGACGTACAACCGAATCCTTGCAACTGCTTCAGAGGTTTCGGTGAAGGAAAGGAAATATAGTGACAAGACCTTAGCATATTTGGGGTGTAAGGGGTGTCGAGTTGGGGTGTAAGGGGTGTCGGGGGTGTAAAGGGTGTCGAGTAACATCTTAAGACTTGAGACACCCAAGCCAACCTCACCTGCACCTGGTGCACTCTGCTGAATAACGAACGAGGCAATGGCGAAAGCGGGGTGGTAGGGTTTTACAGCCCGACTGGGTCGCAACCACCATGCATATGGCGAAAAAGCCCGTCATAGTGACTCGCTTCTGCGCGTCGCGTTTCGGGATCAGCCTGTGCATATCCAGCTTTTTATAGGCCGGCATGATAGTGGCGACCCGCGATGGACAGTATGTCAATCGGTGGTCGCTATGGCCGTCATTATGGCCGGCATGACAGCGGCGATTGGCGATGGATAATCTGTCTCTCGGTGGTTGCCGATGTTTTTCGATTGTACTATGTTTAACATCAGGCATAGTGCAGTCACTATGTCGTGCTTCGATTAAAAAAAAAAGAAAAAAAACCATAGTGGTAGGGTTTTCCCGAAGTCCACAGCCCGCTATCTACTAACCTTTTTTTACTTGGGGAGGAACCTAACGGATTCCTATTTCGCTGGGCAGCTGGTGATTATTGGTATTGTCTTAGATCCACTTGTCCCACGACTCGGTAGCGAGAGTTCGTGCCGCAGCGGTCTCAACAGCAACGCGGTGCGTGGCCGCAGTAGATGACCTTCCAAAGTCTGATTGTAACGTTTTCCCCGAATACATATTGCCGGAGCTGGCTCCGCTCGCCACTGACCCGGCCGTTCCAGTACGGATAGCCTACGCGAATAATATCGGTGAGTTGTACGTATAATGAGAAAAAAAAACTATATTTGTGATACAGATATTATATACCAGGGTGTACCAAAAGAATCAACTTTTTTTTTCTTATAACTTTTAATAATCGATTTTTAGTGATTTCTTCCATGCGGTTGTAGTAGTGGGTAACAATTTTTAGACTTTAAAAGTACTTAATCTAAGCTGTTCCCATGCGTATGTGTTATTATTTATGTAATTTTTTCTCCATTTTGTTATAGCGTATATAAATCTTGTTTATATCATAGGAGGCCAACAAACAGGTGGGTCATCTGATGTTAAGTGATCACCACCGTCCATAGACACCAGCAACACCAGAGGAGTCGCATGTGCGTTGCCAGCCTGTGTTGGTAGGGAAGGTTTGTTGTTTTGTAGGTGGTAGAGCCCCCCTGAAGCTATTTTTGGTTTCAGCCTGAATGGGTCGGCTCCTCCGGGGTAGTACCACCCCTCTCACAGATAACCGACGTGAAATAACAGTGCTTGCATTGTTTTGTTTCGTTCGGTCAGTGAGAGAGCCGGAGGCCCACGTCCCTTCCTCTTTCCTTCTTTCCCTTTCCTTTCCCTCCCCCTTCTCCCATATACAGGCTAGCAAAGCACTTGCGACGTCCCTGATGTTGCTAGTGTCTATGGACGGTGGTGATCCCTTAACATCACGTGACCCACCAGTTCGTTTGCCTCCTTTGATATAATAAAAAAAAAGAAGTGGGGACGGAGAAGGGGAAGGAAAAGGTAAGGAGGTGGACCTCCGGCGCTCTCACTTACCGATCGAAATGCAATAATGCAAGCACTGTTACTTCACGTCGGTGTTTCTGTGTGTGGTGTGGTAGTACCAGGGGCGAGACGACCCATTCATGCTGAAACCAGTTATAGCTTAAGCGTGACTCTACCACCTACTAAACCTACTTGTTTATATACTAATTTCAAAATAAAAACAGTAATTATTTTCAGCAAGATTGGCGGAGACGGCGGTCCGGTTTTTGGATCAAACTCAGAATATGGTTGATAAGGAAGCTGCGAATATTAATTACGAGACAGAACTGTCGGCATTACATGAAATGGTATATGTTTTTTTTTAATTTTATACAGATAAATTGTTCTATAAAATGGTTACTGAAACTAGTAGATTAGTATTTAGCAAATTGAACCTTATAGTTCCAATTGTAATCCCTAATCAGGAGTTTTACCGCGGGTAAAGGTGGGAGAAAAATCTAAATGGGAACTATTCTTTGTAAAAACACGTTATTATGGGATTTGTACATATAATTTATGGTTATGTTTGGCGAATCTTCTATAGCATAAAATTATAAATACTTATACAGTTTAGGTCCTGAGAAGGCGCTCATGTGCGTCAAAACTATCGCCTGTTCAAAAAACAACCCAGTCATCGAGAAGAACGTGCAAGAAACTCTATCTTTTCGATAAATAAAAAATATAAGCTTTTGTCCAGTAATTGACATTAAGCATAATTTACATAAATTCACGTTTTTCCAAGCATACAGTTTTCATTCAAGTTACATCGGAACGCAAAGAAGATGGCTGTTTGACAATATCTTCTTATATGAAAAGTATATTAAGCCGATTTTGTAATCGTGGTGTAATCGCGGTGTGGTTTCCTCAGATCACGCCGCCATAGTCTGGTGGTGATTTTCGCTCCCGCACACTCCACGTGACCCCCTAGATATAGGTTCGAACCTGGATTCGATCCCCCGGAGTGGGGTTAACGAGCACCCTGCTAACGCGATAAAGGGACATTGAATATTTTCATTCGATAACTTAACACAGCATAGATCAGTCACACATACAACAGAAAAGCACATACACATATGGAAGGTTTTTAGATTTTCCCTTGTTTTTCGAATTTGATTAGTTTAGTTTAACCGAGTTGGCTGTTAAAAATACATGTTTGAGTTCGTGAGATACACATGCTAGTACACGTGTATCTCACAATGTGTGCCTCACAAATTCGTGTATATATATGGCTTGTTTAGCTAGTTTAGCTTTGTGGGATTTACGTTGTTGCATCCAAAGCAACAACCCAAGCCGAGGTTCGGCCATTTTGACATTCTCAAACTTGTTGCCAAGCGTCTAAGTGTCATAAACGCTCATTTCAGTAGTCCGGTAAAGCTGTAAAGGCCCATCAGGACAATGGCGTATAGTTACTTTGAAAAAAAAAACACGATTTTATTGATACTGTCCGTGACTTCGTCCGCGTGGAATAATTTTTTTGGGCCAATTAACAACCAGCGAAAGCTCTAAAAAAATAATCCTGATGTTGAAACCTTTTTCATTGGTGCTCCTTTGGTCTTATATGTGATAATATAGCCTTCATAGATAAATGTGCTATCTAACACTGAAAAAAAATTTCAAATTGGACCAATAAATAGTTCCTGAGATTAGCGCGTTCAACCAAACAAATAAACAATCACCGTTCAGTTTTATAATATTAGTATAGATTTCGAATAAATTTTATCTTTACATGAAATGTGAACTAAATTATGTATTCATATAGAAAAATATTTTTCTTTTTAGGTGAGATCAACAGTTTCTTATTTGTTGACCGATTCACAAGCCGTCGTCAAAAGAGCTCTAGTCGAAAACGGTATCACGAAATTGTGTATATTCTTTGGAAAGCAAAAAGGTTAGTTATAGAATTATTTTTTATTCATAATTCTGGATCTGATAAAAATATACTTAATTATGATTTTTTTTCCCTGTAGGTTTTAGTGTTTGACCACAATCTTATTATTATTATAATATCTTATATTACCTTATAGTGTAAATCTTGATACTGTTTTCGGATACAGCGTCCGATGGACGTAGGTTCGAATCCTTGCTACTGAGTTGGACTTTTCGGTGAAGGAAAACATGATGATGAAACATGATGGTAGGGTTTTTCCTAACCCCGACCTGGATAGATACCACCCTTAAGTTGGTAATAGAGTTTTTGGCGGGATTTTATTTATAATCTTGTTATTTAACTTTTTTTATATCTTATAAGAGGCAAACGAATAGTCGGGTCGCCTGTTGTTAAGCGATCACCGCCGTTCATAGATACTAGCAACCCCAGAGGAGTCGCAAGTGCGTTGCCAGCCTGTGCTTGTGGGAATTGAGAGAAAGCTAGAGGGGTTAGAGTAGAGGGGAAAGGAGAGGAGAGGGAAGAGGAGATGGGGCTCCGGCGCTCTCACTGACCGAACGAAACGCAACAATGCAAGCACTGTTACTTTACGTCGGTTTTCTGTAATAGGGTAGTACTACCCCGGAGGAGCGTCGGCTCGCCATTCGTGCTGAAGCCAATAATAGCTTTACCACCTACAAAACTGTGTATTCTGTGGAATTGGTGGTGTTTTACGTAATACAGTGTGACTATTGTGCATAAGTGAAGTGAATTTAATACCACGGACCATGAATTCTGAGATGTCACAAGAACTCCCTAGAAAGTTCTAACAATGGAGCCACCATCTTGTTGGAACATTGAAATTATTCACACAACATTTACGGTGTTTCCGACCCATTCATGTCGAAACAAGTTATAGCTTATAACTTCAGCGTGGTGGGAGTTTTTGACGGGATTTTAATCTGTCATTTAGTGGATTTAATATTTTATTCATAATCTTGTGTTATTTGACTCTATATTTTGTAAATTTGGTGGTGTTTTATGTAATATAGTTAGTTTATTGTGCGTAAGTAAAGTGATTGAAAAATAATACGACGAAGCATAAAATTCTGAGATGCTACAAAAACTCCCTTGAAGGTTCTAACAAGGGGTCCACCATCTTGTTAGAATATTGATTCACACGACGCTTAATATTGAAATGAGCGTACGATGCTTGTAATAATTATTGACTACGTGACAATGGCAGTAATAATCTGAAAGATTGATTGCCAAAAGTAAAGTTAAAGAAAAAAAATCTTCAGCGTGACTCTACCACTTCACATACTTACCTACATTTGTTATTGTTTTTATATAAAGTAATCATTGAAATTGCATATTATTTCGTTTGCAGCAAACGACGTAATATTATCACATATGGTAACATTTCTTAACGACAAAGAGGAAGTGGCGTTGAGGGGTTGTTTCTTTGAAAGAGTAGTCGGGGTGGCTTCTTATGTGGGACAACATGCTGCTCCCATATTAGTACCACTTCTACAGCAAGTAAGTAGTGACTTCAATAAATAGTAGTCCGGTGAAGCTGTTAAGACATTTCTAGGTCAATAGCGTAGTCAGTTCAGGGGAAAACAATATGACTTAATCGTCTTATTCAGAGGTCTCAAACTTTTTATCTTATGAACCCACTTTCCATGTTTTTCCGTTATTGTTGGTATTAAAATTTTTGGGGTGTAAGGGGAGTTGAGTAACATCTTAAGACTTGAGACACCCAAGCCAACCTCACCTGCACGTGGTGCACCCTGCTGATCAACGAACGAGGCAATGGCAATAGCGGGGTGGTAGGGATTTACAGCCCGACTGGGTCGCAACCACCATGTACATGGCGAAAAAGCCCGTTATAGTGACTCGCTTTTGCGCGTCGCGTTTCGGGATCAGCCTGTGCATATCCAGTACCAGGTGACTTTCGTCACTATGGCCGGCATGACAGCGGCGACCGACGATGGATGATCTGTCTCTCGGTGGTCGCCACTGTTTTTGGATTGTACTATGCTTACCATCAGGCATAGTGCAGTCAGTTTGTCGTGCCTCAATAAAAAAAAATGAGAACTCAAATTTATCACATAAATTAATTTAATAGCGCTGTTAAAAACTGCAGACTCATTTACAACAGAATACAAGACATATAGTGTTGCCAGTACATGTATACAAAATTATTTCTAAGGTTGCGTTCATAATTTCTATATGACCCTTTGTTTACTTGATATTGAATTTATTTGCAAATTCCTAATATATAAGTATTCCATATATAAATAAGCAGAGACAAATCAGTTACGTATGTTTTCCTACACTGATTTTAATTTGTTAAGCAATTATGATGTGACACAGTGTGTAAAAAAAATGAAAAATTTATTAAGTTATTAAAAATTATTAGAAAAAAAAAGTTAACTACGTTTTTTGTAGCTTTGATATAAAAGTTTGACATATGCTGTCGGTGACTTTTTTGTAGGTATTATCAAACTCTACAACTTTTCTCTAGAACTCAGTCATATAACTTTCATCGTTAAGGCAGCCGTCGTAAGAAACTTTTTCGTTCGACCGTTTTCTCTCCGACTTACTTTGCAAATCCGACTACCATAAAATAGTATTTTCATTTTTCGAGTTAATATATAGCCTTTGTCACTCACAAATAACGTGATTTTGTATTGGTAAAAGAATTTTCAAAATCGGTTTAGTAGATCCAGATATTACCCCCTACAACTTTACAAATTTTACCTCTTTATAATAAGTACTAGCCTCTGCCCGCGACTTGGTTCGCGTGAATAGTTACTTTGAGCTAATGCTAACACGCAGCGGAAGCTCTCAAGAGAAAAAAGAAACCCAATTTTGCAACATTCTTCGTTGGTGCTCCGCTCCTATTGGTCTTAGCGTGATGATATATAGTCTATAACAATCCCCGATAAAAGGGCTATAGAACACTGAAATTGAAGTTTTCAAATCGGACCAGTAGTTACTGAAATTATCCCCTACAACGTCACAAATTCACAAACTTTACCCCTTTATTATCTTATACCTTTAAACGAGCAATTCTTGTATATTTTTATATTTGTATATATTCCGGATTTCGGAAACGGCGTCATCTATTTCCGTGAAACTTAGTATGTAGCTAGTTTTGGGGACGATAAATCGATCTAGCTAGATTTAATTCATAGAAAAATCTGTTTTAACTGAGTTTTCAGGCAATTAAAAAATATAGCTAGAATATAAAGGTAAATTTCGCCGGCGCTGTCAAAACAGAACAGAAATAGCTCAGATGGAAATCGACTTCTTCGAAAATCTGTGTAACCCCAGTTCAAATCCGAGTGACAGCAAAAGATCTTTTTTTAATATTTTTTTATTGAAAAAAAATGCTAATTTTGTTGAGGTAAACTCAACAGTTTATTTGAATTTAAAAAATGTTTTTTTTTTTTTTTAAACCGAGCTAGGCTCGGTCAACCTGGTACTATTAGTATAGATTTGTTATTTATTTTATATATTTCAAAGGGTCTGACGGATCAGTCGGAGTGGATAATATCGAAAGCTTTAAGAGCCACAACGAGTTTGGCGGAACTCGGTCTGTTACCGAAACAGGCGTTGTGCGATTTAGTCGCTGAAAGTGCTGTATGTCTGGCGCATCCTAATTTATGGGTAAGTTATCTTTACATACCCTTTTAATACTTACAGCTTTTAGCATTTAATCACAGTCTCCACTGATCTTAAATGGTAATATGGTCGGGTACAGCTTAAAGTTGGTTAGTTTTGTGTTACTTAAAAATGACAATATAGGAACAAACCGTATATCTTGAAGAACTTGGTTTTTAACCGGAACGGTAGTGCCGCTCAAACAGAAACTAAATTAAACTACTAAAGCTAAAGCCTACAGAAAAATTGTGTAAGCTAAAAGATCCTATAAGATTTCATAATTATTTATAGTAATCATAAACATATAGTAATACAAGATAATCACAAGACACGCTCGCGTAACCACAGATCACGCCGCCGTGGTCTAGAGGTAGATTTCGCTCCCGCACACCAGATTAGGCTCCCCTCGGCAGCTGCTCAAGTGTAGGTCCGGTCCCTCGGCGTGGAGCCCTTGAGTGTGCTGCTCGCGCGATACAGTGTCACAATCTTACATCACTGCGACAACATTACACATATCACCTCCACCCACGTGCATACATACATGCTTACACATGAAAGTGGAAAGATTTTATTTTTTCCCTTATCGAACTGAAATAGTTTAGCAAAATTATCCGACCCAAAATACATATAAGAGTTGTTGAGGTATTTATGCTTGGTACCACATATATATTTCAATAACTCATATAAGTATGAATATGTAGCTTAGGTTAACTCAGATAGGTCGCAAATTGCACGTATCAGGCAACAGCTCAATCCGTGGTGCCTTGTTGCCCTTGAGCTAGTTGCCTAAATAAAATCGGCTGAGTGCCTAAGCGCTCGCCTTAGTAGTCCGGTGAAGCTGTTATGAACTTGATAGGTCAACAGCGTAGACAGTTCGAGGAAAAAAATAATCCCAAGGAGAGTTGATGTCAGGCAGGCAGCCGATCCGATGTCCGATGTATCGACCCTACTGAGGTGGGATACGGGCAAGAAGAAGAAGTGGTTTAATATGGTAAACACGGTAAATCTATAGAGATACTGGCTCTCAAGTATAGCTTCCGGAACACAAGAAGTGTTTGGCAACATTTTTTAACTTGATAGTCGTAATTATCAGACGGAGGAGGCAAGAATACGAACCTACGTTAATTAACTTGGTTTCTGAACATAGTAACCACTAAGCCATCATAGTTTTATGAGAGTAGCCTGGAGAAGCTGTTAAGGCCATGTTAAGACAATAGAGAAGTCATTTCGAGATAAAAAGTTTTGTGAGCTAGAAGCAACGCATTAACAGATATGATCTCAGAGTGGAATTAATATTAGGCTTTCAGCTCGAATATGGTACACAAAATAATGACCATTGAAGTCATCCACTACTTTATTTATTAGAAATGATGATGAATATGAAATGGTGATGATGAATATGAGATGAGAATAAAACGATGTTACAGATAAGGCACGAGGTTTGTGGGCTGGTGTCTTGTGTTGCGAGTCTTCTTAATCCGATAGACGTGAACTGCAAGATACTGCCCCTCGTGTGGCCGCACCTCAAACACAAACTTATTCAGGTCAGTAGGTATATGGGGAAGCTCATGATCTAAATACTAATTTTATTTTTATAGGTGGTAGAGCCACGCTGAAGTTATTACTGGTTTCAGCATGAATGGGTCGGCACGATCAGGGTAGTACCACCTTCTCACAGAAAACCGACGTGAAATAACAGTGCTCGCATTGTTGCGCTATGTTCGATCAGTAAGAGCGCCGCAGACCCACCTAGTTATTCCTATTCTCTCCAGAAACTTAGGAGATAATTGTTACTTGAGAGAGGGTCATAATTTAAGTGTAAATTAAACATTTAATTTGTCTGCTTAGTTAATTGTTAGTAAGTAAAGATGAAAATAATTAATATTGCAGTATCTTTTACAGAAATTTCTAATGGTTATTCCCATTATATTAAGGAGACAATTGTAATTTTTAGGAGGTTTATAATCTAAGTATTAATTGAGTTTATATTAAATGAATTTGCTTAGTAATTGAAAGTAGATATAAATTTTCTTCAAAGCTTCAAGATACTTAATATCTTATCCAGAAATGTTTCATCTTTATTCTTATTAAGTCTAGGGAAAGGGAACGCCAGGAAGAAAATAAAAGGGTTTATTGCTCGTTTTACTATAGAAAGTTATTAACTCCGTGTTGCCCATTGTAGCTTTTGGTACTGATCATTGCTCTTAGGTTTATTATTTTATTTACACGTTTGTAGCTATATTTTTGAAAGTCTTAGAACAAATTTTAACTTAGGCTTCTTGGTTGTTTATTAGTATTTGATTGAAGAAAGTGTTACTTTGCGGAAATCCATCATTGAATAGTAAGGTGGATGCTACTTTGCACTTTCGCCCGGAAGTGCAAAGTAGCGTCCACCTCAGTATTAGTATTTGTTTTAATATTACTATGTTATATGTTAAATGTCACCATGAAATGTCATATCCTAGAATACTGCAAGCGTCTAACCTTTCACCTGGTACAGGTTTGCTTAATGGTTAACAGTTTAAACATTCCTCTAATATTTATGAACTTTTTAAGAATTTCAATTTTATTTTTTCGTTTACTGTCTATGTATGTTGCTAATAGGATGTTCAATTCTTTTTAAATACAATTTTAAAATTACAAAAAAGTAGAGTTTGTGACGTTTTGAGTTTGTGACGTTGTAGGGGGTAATCTCACGAACTACTGGTCCGATTTGAAAAATTCTTCGGTGTTATATAGCTCATTTATCAAGAAATATATCATCACGCTAAGAGAAATAGGAGCGGAGCACCAATGAAGAATGTTTCAAAATTTGTTATTTTTTTTCCTTTTGAGAGCTTCCTCGGGCAGAGGCTAGTATAATTTAAAGAAAAAAGACAATGTTTACATGTTTGTTTATCTAGGTGGAACGGCCTGAACTACTGCTGGAAAGCTTGGCGGATCCGATTCCTCGGAAAGTTCTCGACGCAGTGCTGAGACATGGCGATGTCGATAGACTAGTTCAGACTTTGAGAGAAAGAAGAAATACTAGATTGAAGGTGAACATTTTATTGTTTCTTTTAGCTGTTCTTTAGCTTTTGTATTAAATTGTTCGTTTAATTAGTTTTGATAGAATTTTTTCTGCTGGGTTTTCTAGACATAACCTAAGATGATATTTAGTCTACCTAGAGTTTGTGCTTTTCTATAAAAGTTGTATAATAAAATAATAATAATAAAGGATAGGTCTTTATTAATCAGGATAATACATATATTTCTCGTGAATTATCAAAAGTATCTTTATGTGAACAAAATACGGTACTTCGGTGAAGCTGTTAAGACTTTGGTAGGACAATAGCGTAGTCAGTTCGAAAATAAAAAATAGGGAGTATGGACTCATTAGATATATAAGGGTTTCGATTTGAATATATTTTCGTCATATGTTCTCGAACGTTCTTTTAACAAATTTTGTATGGTATTATAGGCAAGTGGTTTTGGTAACAAGACTAAAAATAATCGATACAGTTACTTACATTCGCAGGTTAAACAAGGAACGATGCCTCAGTACTCAGAAATGGGACAGCAATTAAGGAATCTCTTCAGAAGATTGGCCTCTGACGGTATATATACCTACCTGTTTATTAAATTAGATCAGATTTCAACCATTTAATTACCGTTATTAGGTTAAAAATTGAGAAAAAATATTTTTTTTTTTTCAATAAAACTTTCTTAACACTTTTGCGTGTCTAGCCATTTTTTCTGACATGTTCGTCACGCCATTTGATATTTTGACAAAAAATAGATGTATTATCATACTTTTTTTTTCGAACTGACTACGCTATTGGCCTAACGGGTCTTTATAGCACCATCGGACAATAAAAATGAAGTTTAAAGTGTACCACCGGTGGTACACGTGGCCGAAAGATCAATTTTAAAGAGTACCACAAAAGTATGGAAACGATACTTTTAAACGTAAAAAAATCACGCCTAGTTTCAGTGAACAATTTTAAAGAGGCACTTTTCAAGGTTAACCATTACGTAACTGCTTGTCGTGGGAACGCCGTACGGTCGAACAAAGGGAAACGGGGCGTGGGTCGAGCTGCGGGGCGCGGGTTGAAGTACGCGACAGGGTGTGATTCGTTTATTTCACGAGTTTGGTTTTGCGTAAATCACCAGATATTGAGTGTATATCAGTTTTGTGTTTTAGAGATAATAAGGTCAAATATTAAGCACCAATGTTTTTAATTGACCTAGAACAAGAATCGACTAATGAATACTCTGTAAAAATATTGCTAGCGATTAACCAGTCGCTCTGTATACATTCTAAACTCATCTCTTCAAGATTTAGAAGCGCTTAAGTTAAACACTTTTAAATTTATATTAACTAAGTAAATAAATGGTAAAGGTATGACGGAACATGTCGAGAATCAGCTGTTGGCGATGAGTGCTCATCTGATTAAAATACAGAGCTCTTCGACGCAGGTTAGTATATATTATTAATCATATCTTTTAACAGTAATATACAAAAAAAAACTACCAAACTTCGTTCGATCTGGCTTTGATCTGAAGGTTGTTATTGGTATAATTAATATATACTAATATTATAAAGAGGTAAAGTTTGTGACGTTTTAGGGGGTAATCTCAGGAACTACCGGTCCGATTTGAAAAATTCTTTCATTGTTATATAGTTCATTTATCGAGGATGGTTATACGCTATACACCATCACGCTAAGACCAATAGGAGCGGAGCACCAATGAAGAATGTTTAAAAATTCGGGTTTCTATTCCACGCGAACGATGTCGCGAGCAGAGGCTAGTATAATAATATAATTTGCTTTGGTTTATTAATTTGGTTGGATGCAGTTTTTAAACTTTAGTAAACCTCCGGAACACTCAAGTTATAATATCTTGCTTTATGCAACTCTTCATAAAATGATAAAAAACAATTAAATCTAGTTGGAATGCTTTAATTCTTTTAACAAAACAATATAAATGATTATTTAAATAAGACATTTATTATAATTATTGGTCAATCCTTAATTTTTGGAAATAATAAAATATTTGCACGATCCTTAGATAGTTTAATCATGTGTTGGGCATAGATGGTTATAATATAAGGTTGTGTATGAAGATGTGTGTATGTACCGATTTATTCCAGCATATAACAGACACTCCAGGTCGGATAGTGATCCACAATAGGGCAATATCCAGGTCTGTTCAGCTGGACTCGAACTCCGCAGAAGCTCTGCATCATAACATGACGAAAATATACCAGTCAACCCAGAACAGGTGAGATGATTGTAGATGGTAAATGCTGAAATTGGAAATATATTTTATGCCTTAGGCTCCTGTAGTTTAGGGCTATTTTATACTAGCTACAAGCCCCGGCATCACACGAACATACTAACAAAAAAAAATGAGACCAAATCTTACCTACACAGAACACTCGTGTCATTATTTTTTATTTTTTATATCATATAGGAGGCAAACGAACAGGCGGGTCACCTGTTGTTAAGCGATCACCGTCGTCCATAGACACTAGCAACCCCAGAGGAGTCGCACGTGCGTTGCCAGCCTTCGTTTGGGGGAGTAGAGAGAAAGGGAGAGGAGAGGAAAAGGGAGAGGGGAGGGGAGGGAGATGGGACTCAGGCGCTCTCACGGACCGAACGAAACGCAACAATGCGAGCACTGTTACTTCACGTCGGTTTTCTGTGAGAGGGCGGTGCTACCACGGGTGAGCCGATCCATTCATACTAAAACCAATAATAGCTTCAGCGTGGCACTACCACCATTTAAATGAAATAAAAGGAGAAATAACTAGACGATAGTCTATCAAAGTTTTTCAATTAACAAGTATTCATCGTAAAATGAGTTAGAAAGGTAAATTGTAAAAAAAAATATTTTAGGTGCTATTTTTTCCAATAGAGTGGCACGATCGCCCGATCACCAATTTTTAAGCTCCCGGGAAACTTTCCAAGTAAACTCTCAATTTTAAACTTTTTTCAAACTGACTACGCTATTGGCTTTGCAAGGCCTTTAAAACTTCACCGGACTACTAAAGCGAGCGCTTAAGGCACTCAGCCGATTTTATTTTGGCAACTAGCTCAGGGATGCACGGCACATTTCGGCTTTGCTGTTGCCTGTTACATGCAGTTCGCGATCTATCTTAGCTAACTTAGGCTAACTGACTATTCATATATGTATGAGTTGTTGAAAAATGTATGTATACCAAGCATACATATCTCAACAACTATTACATATATTTCTTTCTAAACTATTTCAGTTCGATAAGGGACAAAAATAAAACCCTTACATTTTTTGTGTAAACGTGCACGTGTGTGGGAGTGATAGTGTGGTGTTGTAGCAGTGATGTAAAATTTTGTGTCACTGTATCCTAGGAGATTTTAAACCAAATGACTGTATTGTATGGTGATACTTTAAACCTAATCTTTCATACCGTACGAATTTACTATCATCTTTCTTTTATACAAACCTTGTCTTATTACAAACTAGCAAGCCTGGCGATCATTGTTCCACCCTGATAATAAAAAAAAAACCGTCACAAATTATATACCTAAATTTTAGCCATGTACCTCTTTATCTACTGGTGAAAACGGCATGAAAATCCGTTTAGTAGTTTTCGAGTTTATTCCGAACGCAGACAGACGTGGCAGAGGATTTTGTTTTCTAATATATAGTGATATTGTAAAAAAAAATATCAGCCAAATGGTACACCTATTTGTGTACTGTTTGGCCTTTGTGAAGTAGTACGCTTATAAACATTCGACAATTGATTTTATATATATTTAGGTGAATCAAGCAGAAGCTTTGTTTCAGAAGGACTACCAAAAGTGTCGTGTCTCACGAAACACACATGAATACCGAATGGCAGCATATGTTCGGCCAATCACAGGAACAACATTCCCGAGGTACCTGAATCTTATCTAATATTTTAAATGCAATTGTGAGTTTGTATGTTTGTTAGGCTTGCACGGCTTCACTATTCAACTGAATATTTGTCAACAAAAATTAGCGGTCCCGGGGATGACTTAAATCTACATTAACACAAGCGAAGACAGAGACAAAAGCTAGTCAAAAATGATTAAATTTTTACAAAATTTAAGCATATCTAGTTATATTCCACATCATTATCAAAATATACGATCGTGGTTATAATGCTGCTTCCATACCTAAATGACGAAGCATCGATTACTTTTTACGTTAAAAACTAATCTGAAAATTAATTCCGATAAGTATTTCGGTGAAGCTGTAAAGGCCTCGCAAGGCGAATAGCGTAGTTAGTTCGATAAAAAAATGATCCGATGATAGGTGAAAGCGAAACGTGCGTACACTTTTTTTTTTTCAACAATAACTCGACATTAACATTTCTAAGTTTTCGCTGATGTGCCTAAAAACCGCGCCTTATAAGGTCGTAACGCATGACGATAATGTGTTCTAACACCATGATTTATTGCGATCACAGACATAACTTCGTGGTGATACACGCAGGTATGAGAGTAGCATAAGAATCAGTTCCTACAATAATCATGCAGAAAAGTTGTAACATTTCTTAGAATCAGTCATAAATAAAAAATGTTTTTCTCGAACTGACTACGCTATTGACCTAGCAAGGTCTTAACAGCTTCACCGAACTACACCTTGAAAAAACGCGCATTTAAATTGATTTTGAAATGAGTATTATGTTACATAATTACAGTTATATAGTATTTATTTGTATATATAGAATGATAATTGGGAAATTTTTTATCATGTGATAGTAACGGAGTCAGCTACAGCAGTTGGTGTTTCCACCGGCGTTAGTGTCACCCCTTCCTCACAACCTTCTGTACACCCGCACCACTCCCAAATGGGCCACAGCGCTAGCTATGTGCAATGTAAGTAGTTATGGAACGTATCACTGATTATATAGCAAGTGATAGGAAAAATCACGTGTCACGCCGGTTATATATATCGAAAGTAACTGCTACATATCACGTGAACGTATTATAAATTCACGTTTGTCAATTTACAATAAATTTCACAGAATTCTTTCGAGCGTTGATAAAGTTTCGCGCGGGAAGAAATAAAACATAACATTATAGTGCAATGTCCAATTAGCTACGTGATATAATATGTTTGAGTGAAATTAAATCTTATTGTTAACTGTTTTAGGTTTTGATTTACTTGTTTTGATTTCCAGTCTTATTGTTAACTGTTTTAGGTTTTGATTTACTTGTTATATTATAACCATATAGTTATATCACTTGCAATGTATTTCTGTCTTGGCGTGCCCTATACCGGCTTTGTGTAATCGTTAATCGCAATATATAAAAAAATATGTCGTGATATATCACTCGTGAGTTAATAGTGATAAAACACTTTACCTATGCTAGTTATATTAATGTGTCTTTTTGAAAAATTGTCTAATGTACCTCTATTCGTAACTTTATAAAATTAATTAAGTATTTATGCGCAGACAGTATGGCACCGTGCCGTGTGGAATTGAGGGATTTGACGGCTCGTATGCAGCAAAAATTTCAGAAATCATTAAGGTGGGTTTGTACTATTGAAGTGTTATTTCTTTAGACCCGACTAAGAGATAAATTAAAGCATTTGTTTACGTGGGAATAACTGAAGTTCTATACTACTATGATGTTTCGCTTAAAACTATTGTCCTTAGTCTTATATATATAGCTCTGTATGTACAGTTTTTTATCTATACCTATATGTTATAAAGTTACTTAGCTATATACGATAGCAAATAGAATTATATGCCATTTATTTTATGTTTGAAAGGATTTTATGTACCAATTATCTAAGTTTAAGGGTATACCATTAATCCAAGTTTTAAAATAATTTATATACCATTTATCTAAATTTAAGAGTATTTATATATCGTTTATCGAAGTTTAAAAGCACTTTATATGCCATTTATCTAAGTTGTTATATGTATTTCTCAGGGGTCATGATACAACGGCGGATAGTAGTGAAGACGTAATAACTCCAGCTTCATGGCGACCGGGGAATCAGTTGCTGGCTTACTTACACGAACATAGGTAGATTCATCTTCTCCAATATTTAGTGAATTAGAATTAATAACGGCTTGATAATTATATTCTTACTTATAGAGGTATGAACAAATATTTCAGTTAATATTTGTTTTCTAATTATCGATATACTAAAATTCAAATATTTGTGGCGTCAAAATATATGGACAAAAAAATAGAGCTTTTAATAAGTAGATTGGTAATTGACCAACGTACAAATATTTTTAAACACACATTAATTAGGTGACATTTGCAATTTTGATATAATCTATATAACAATGTATATTGGATATTTGTGATGTTTACTTTCTGAGTCTATTTAAATTTCACGTATAACATATGTAATTATATTTCTTTTTCACGACCGATATGGAAAATATGCCATCTTAGTTTCACATTTTATGTAAGACTCTGGCGTTACAATGTTACTTTACTTATGTGTGCGTTATCATGCCATTGGTTTTATCAAAATATCATGTAGGTAGAGTATCTTTACATATTATATCATTGGTTAGGGCAATTATGATCGTATGAAAATATGATTAGTGTATGTGAAATTCGATGACATTGTTTATGTCAGGGCCCGCGTCAATCAAATGGTGCGTCTGCCCGCGCATAGGAATATGTTCGCGTCGTGTTCTCACGACGGCACCGTGCGGCTGTGGGACGCGGCGCGACTCCACGGACATGCACACGTTAACAGGTTATAAATTGAGTTTTACTTAATATTTATTTAGAAAAAATAGAATAGAATATTTAATTTTAATTCTTAGGACGTATGTTGAGGTAGGAGTTAACTGGTAAAAATCGTCACGTAAGAAAAAAGCGTTATACTTTTACCTGTATCTCCTTGTTTGCAACTCTCTCGTATTTCTAATGTTTACAGATGTATACGGTGTGTGAGCGAGTATTAAAATTCAAACACAAGATAATAGTTTGCTGTCGGTTTATAATCTGAATGCTTCTATACCTCAATAACATTTGTTTTAATTTTTTTATGTAATTAATAAATCACTATGTAATATATAATTTGTCATGAGTGATATTAAAAAAACATTAAATGGAACTCTTTGCTTTGTTTCCTTATTTTGTGCGATTATATAAAAATGATTAAAAAGTAAATGAAAATATATAGATAATACACAGAGATTGAATAACAGATAGCGATAGACAGACGGAGACGGAGAGAGGGAGTGTTAAGGAATCTGGGACGTGATTGTAAAAAACGAAGTTACAAAAAA
>JACEII010000037.1:748526-774330 GCA_014332785.1 Antheraea mylitta
AAATGGGCCCAGCACATTCGGTTTTGTGTTGGTGACTATCTCCTACAGGGAGATTAAGGGAGAAAGAAATAAAGTGAGAGAGATGTAGAGGGGATTTGTAATGAATAAATTTATAAATGCGGATAAATACTTATATGCACGGAATAATCTATTTGTATCTATAATTCAAAAGGGGCTAAATACAATTTTAATAGTTCATATAACACATACGAGTATACTCGTATTATTTAAGAATTCCAATTTTTATACACATATGACAAAGTTCAAATTTTGGCCGACCATAAGTTTTTTTTTAATGATATTCATATTTTATTTGTACAAAATTTGAACATTTTCAAAAATAACGTAAAATATTAGGGAATGTTTAAAATTTGGATTTAGATGATTTTTAAATGCAATGACTTAATTGTGTTTTAGATCAAAGTCGATTTACAACAGAAGCGCTGGTCCTGTTATATCGCTTGCATCATGTGAGGGTGGGCAGTCCCTTGTTGCTGCCACACAGGAAGGTTCAATATTCGTTCTCAGGTATAGGATAGTGTTGTATTTCCCTTAATAGGATTGTATTATACTAGCCTCTTCCCGCAACTTCGTTCGCATGGAATATATACTTTAGGCTAACACTAACACGCAACGGAAGGTCTCAAGAGGAAAAAAAACGATTTTTAAACATTTTTCATTGGTGCTCCGCTCCTATTGGTCTCAGCGTGATGATATATAGCATATAACCATTTTCGATAAATGAGTTATATAACATTGAAATGATTTTTCAAATCGGACCAGCAGTTCCTGAGATTACCCTACAACGTCACCAGCTCACAAAATTTACCTCTTTATAATATTGTAGTATAGATTGGTTTATGATAACATTTGAGAGGTATTCTTCTCAAGTAAACCTATGACTATGATTTGGTAAACGTATCATATAGAATTTTATTTAACATGCTACATTTTGGTCGAATTCCATTTCAAAATTCTTAAAGTGTAAAACTAACTTATTAAGATTTTGAAGTGAGAAGTTTTAGCTGGTATTTTAACATTAACACCAATAACTTTTCTTTTTCTCGAACTGACTACGCTATTCACCTAGCAAGGTCTTAACAACCGGACTATAACCCTATAACTTCATACAACAAATTACACCAGTATGTGTTCAGGCATAAATTGGTTGGGGGTAGCCAAATTATTATTCAATATTAAATAATTTTCATATATCTAAGTATATAGAAATCCAATATATTGATGTTTGCCCTCGATAAATTCCCAAACTATTTAACTGATCTACATGAAAGTTGGAATTTATTTATAACTTGGTCCACCTTGATAGATGGAATACTTTATTTTTCGGTCAATGGGCTCAATATTTTTAAATTACAAATTAAATAATCGTCAATATTGATTATTGTTATTAAAAGTTAGTTTTATCCATCTTCAACAGATGGCGCTTTGAATTATTTTAATTTGTTGACAGAAAACTGTACGACCGACTGTTATAGATGTCTCGTAGATGACGTCACGCGTGCCCGTGTCACCTTGTAGAACTATATGAATTGACATATCATCTTCTTACTCTTATCCCACCTATTTAGGGTCGGCAAAACTTTCTTTCTC
Source organism: Antheraea mylitta (assembly GCA_014332785.1). NCBI lineage: Eukaryota > Metazoa > Arthropoda > Insecta > Lepidoptera > Saturniidae > Antheraea > Antheraea mylitta. The sequence goes on from JACEII010000037.1 coordinate 750,138, forward strand.
CAGTTTTCCTCTATCCCTATATCCATACACTGTCATACTCAAAACTTTTCTAGTTACATGGTCTTCATCTCTGCTCATGACATGCCCACACCATGCTAACGATTACTCTTCAACTTCTCTGTCAATAGTGGTATTTTCCAGTTTCCACTGATGTATTCATTCTTAATCTTATCCAATCCAGTTACACCACAAACCTATATTAGCATTCGTATATCTTTGCCAAATGTAATGTTTTCTCATACGTCCTTTTTGTAACCCAGCACTCTGACCTATATAATACCATACTCCTATATCCATCCATTATCATAATCAAAACTTTTCTAGTTACATGGCCTTCATCTGTCCAGGTGGTAGAGCCACGTTGAATCTATAAATGGTTTCAGCATGAATGGGTCGGCTCACCCGAGGTAGTACCACCCGACCCACAGATACACCCACGTGAAGTAACAGTGCTTGTATTGTTGCATTTCGTGCGGTCAGTGAGAGCACCGGAGGCCCACCTCCCTCCTCTCCCCCTTCCCCACCCTCCTCTCTCCCTCTCCCCCTCTGCCATTTGATTGCCTCCTATGATTAAAAAAAATACGTATAGTCAGCCGGTCGGTTAGGGATGCCAATTAATACCCTGTAGGTATATTGTGACTATTTCTCCGGGCAAAACTCGTCATACAATAATTGCAACCAAGAATTGCGGGTAGATCAATGAATCAATGACATTTTGTCTTTTATCTGCCAAAGAGTGGAAGTGAAAACGATTCCTATTTACTCAGAATTCCCCAAAATAGTTTACTAACAGAAAAATAATAATAATGATCAAATTATTGTTATTTAAATAATATATCAATTGTAACTATAATCTAAAGTCTATAATCGTTCTTATGTATGTAATGTTAATGTTCCGGCCGCGTTGTAGTCTCGCTTCTCTGATGCATCCTAGCGTCAATACACTCCTCAGGGCCCAGCCAAGTTGCTTATCTATAATCACTTACACGAATAGAAAACGGAGAAATGTATGGAGATGACTTAACTGAACGCTATATCACGTGATTTTATCGCGTTATAATCACGTGATATAGCGTTCAGATATGTCATCTCCATACATTTTTCTATTTGTGTTAGTGATTGTAGATAACCAACTTGGCTCGGCCCCCTTATTAGATGTCCATACCATGCTAACCTATTACACCTCTCTGAAATTATATGAATCGAAAGATTAAGTTGGATGGCCCTCTGATGGAATAAACTGAGGCTGTTACTCCTCAGGATAGAGAGTGGTTCATCACGGATGACTCTCTCTCAATGTCGTCAGCTGGAGAGTGGGGAAGGGGAGTGGTGTGCGCTCGCGTGTGCGGGGGGAGTCCACGCCGGGGTCATATCCTATGCCACGTTACGCGCCGCTATAGTCGGCTGGGATCTACGAGCTCCGGGTAAACGATTTGTTTTTTTTTTATGTGTTGGAAACTTCTTATATAGAGTCATGCTCTAAGTGTAAAGAAGTGGCTATTGCAAGGCACAACTGTATCGTTACATTTCAAAATAAACTGAATCCCATTTTATCAGTTTCTAATACTTTACGAGAGTTTCGAGATCTTCCAATGTTGTTTATGTAAAAATGAAAATCATAAAAAAAAGCTGAAAACTTTATCGAGGGCAATAGATGAACTTCGTTTTTGGTGTATAAAAACTGAAAATTGAAAAAAAAATACGTGTAATATGAACAGTTAAAATTGGATTTAGCTAGCTCATTTTGAAATGTAACGATCCAAACCTTTCGCCCAGTTCAGTAACTAAACTTTTGTTTCAGAATATTAAAAACCCAATACAAAGGAATATATAGATTCAACTACGTACTTAACCATCTGATCTTATTAAATATTAAATAAAAATTAAATTATAAACTTTTATCTAATTACCACTTTCAAACTAATAACTACATATTTTTATTAATTGTATTTGTGCTTAATTAACGTATTAGCGAATATAAATGTATATTTTTATTGAAGTTAAACTTCCTATGGTAGGGCTTTGAAATACTGATCCGCAATATTTTTGTGTGACGATGCAATGGTGGGTGTGTGTGTGTGTGTGTGCCGGGTAGAGTTCTCGAGCAGGTGTCTAGCTTGCCTTCGAGGCATAAGAGAACAGTGAGACATACGCTTTTCTCACTTTCTTTCTGAAGATTTCACTTTTACTGCATGTTAACATTCACATGTTTTTTGAAGTAAAACTTCTTTACTCATGACTAGGAGTTACTGGACGACAATGCAACGGAAGACCGTTATGGCAATATGGAATCACGTTTCTGCACCATCCGGTTAGATAATAAGTAAACATAACCAAAACTTCTATTAAAGCATAATTAATTTAATTCGTTACTTATCATAGTAATCTGCTCATATTTTTCTACAGTTCCTTCTGTTTAGAAAATAAAAAGAAAATAAGTTCTGTCCCTAAAGGACATGTCAAATCTGAGACGCTATTCTATAGACGCTACCTCAGAAGCTATTAATTAATATTCTTTTAGAAAAATTGTCTTTTATGAGAACGAGGCTCTGAAAACAAATAACAATATAGTACGTATATAGTAGAACTGCAATCGAAAAGGGTTACAACATTTAAACAAGATGTTAAATGGGGTATATTTTTATATAACAGGCAACGCATGGAAGTTACAGGGTGATCTGAAACAAGGGGTGTACACGTGTCTGTACGCGAACAGCTGCGGGTATATAGCAGTGGGGACCTCCAATGGGTCCGTCTGCGTCTGGGACCTTCGGTTCCAGTTGCCGATTACATCAGTTCGACATCCTAATAGTATGAAATTTGATTATTTGTATTATTATATCCGGGTCCAAAGCTTCCCTCGATTGGTTTAGGATAAAACTCGGTATACCCGTAGCAGTTATTTAAAAAGCACAATTTATTTATTGTCCGATACGAGTTCTTACAAGACTAACTTAAAAACTAAATACATTATCATTGACTGTTCATGCAGATCGGACGAACACCCAGTTATGCCAATGTAGAATATCTTAGCTTAGGCGCATATGATTTCATGCCCTATACCGGTCTGCATAACTAACTATATTCACATTTGTTAATAAATACACCAGGTGTTAAGTTAGTCGCTTACAATATTCTATAAGATGATAGTTCATGGTCACACTTAAAATATAACATAATAATATCAAAACAAATGATAATAAACAACAAAGAGAATCTAAGTCAAAATTTGCTCTAAGCCTTTCAAAAGTATAGATACAAATGAAATAACCTTGCCGAAAGTTGCAAGGGGTGACCCGGAGTTAGTAAACTTCGATAATAAGATGGACAATACACCCTTTTGTTTTGTTCATGTCGTTTCTACGTACACTTTCACATCACCCGACGGCCATTGACACTGTGCTATAACACAGAAGCGTAGAGGATTGAGTATATTTGTTTGTATTTTTCTAGATAATTTGGTTAAATATTAGGTACCAATTGTTTTAAATTGAATTAGATCGATCGAATCGAGTGTAGAATATCCTCCATAAAAGTTGCTACTGTATAAACCACTGTTATCCCACACTTTTTAGGCCATGCCCCACCTTAATATTTCTAAAAATTGTATGATCCCCCCCCCCTCTCATGCATAATTTTTAACTTTTCTTCAACACTATGAAAATGACAAAATCACTATGAAATTGATATCAAAACATCGTAAGTAAAATTTCAAAACACATAATGAAAAACTTACTGGACTTGACGACTGTAATTACCCAATCGATATTTTGGTAACGTCAAACGAAATTATACCTAATAAATATTTGCAGAATCTTTTTTAAGAATCTGCCTTTTTTTTTAATTTGTCACCGATATCTAGCATTGCATTTAAATAACACAAAGCGAAAGGGTTAAAGTCGTGTCGAGTCCATTTTTATATTACCCCTCTTAACTATCAAATTACTATAGCGTGGGCCGCACGTTGGGAAACACTGATCTAACTATTCAAGCTGTATAATATGGAATGATATAACGAGACAAATGTGTGTGTTAGTGGAGCGAGTGCGTAGGATAGTCGGTTTCGGTGAGAGCACGTCACGCGTGTGGGCGGTCGGGTGCAGAGACGCAGGCGGATGGTGCCTCGAGTCCACGCAGCGCACACATGCGCTGTGGCCCTGCACCAACTCCCCGCAGCCGCTACACTATACGCCTGCAGTGAGTTTCTTTCTCACTATCTATGAGTATATACATCTTTTGACACATTTTCAGGAATCTTTGAGAACCAATTACTATTTGTATGGTTTTCGGCAATGGTGCGAACCATTATAACAACGTGACATTAGTTTTAATTTGAAACGAAAGTTGCGCGTACCGTTGTAACACCATGAAGTTTGGTTATGGGGGTTTTGCGCGCCGATATAACAACATAAAGCTATTGAAACGTAACTTGTGCGCGCCGATATAACATGAAGTTATTGAAACAGAAGTTGTGCGCGCCGATATAACATGAAGTTATTGAAACGGAAGTTATGCGCGCCGATATAACATGAAGTTATTGAAACGGAAGTTATGCGCGCAGATATAACATGAAGTTATTGAAACGGAAGTTGTGCGCGCCGATATAACATGAAGGTATTGAAACGGAAGTTGTGCGCGCCGATATAACATGAAGTTATTAAAACGGAAGTTGTGCGTGCCGATATAACATGAAGTTATTGTAATGGAAGTTATGCGCGGCGATATAACATGAAGTTATTGAAACGGAATTGTGCGCGCCGATATACGAGTAATATGAAGTTATTGAAACGGAAGTTTTGTGCGCTGATATAACATCGAAATGACTACTCTATTGACCTAGCAAGGTCTCTTAACAGCTTTACCGGACTACGGAACAGTTATGTACTGATAATCGTTTTCACTTATTAACAATCCTACGTGACAACACTTCCATTGATTTATCATTTAAATTATGATAGAAAAAATCTGTAATAATTGATTACAAAATAAATAAACTATTCTCTATTTTGTTATTTTTTAAATTATTCGTTAAGATGAAAAAAGTATTGATTTATTTTATTCATATAATAAAATAAAACATAATTTTGAATATATCTTGTCCCAGGCGTCACATTATTTGAGCGCTGCGTACTGCGGCACCCGAGAAGGATCCCGGTTCCTCATAACGGGTGGCTCAGACCTGCGATTGCGCTACTGGGACCTTGAACATCCAGCGGACTCTCATATCCTAGTACATGCCCCTGCAGACCATCTCCGACATTCTCCAGATGCTGTCAAGTATAGGTTAGTCCATGAATAATCACATCTACGGCTGAGTGCCTTAAGCGCTGGCCTTAGTAGTCCGGTGAACCTGTGAAGACTTTGCAAAGTTAATAGCGTAGTCAGATCGAAAAAAAATAATCAAGTCTTAACAAATTTAAACATTAACTTTTTTTTATTTCATTGATAACACTAAAAAAAACTCACCAATATAAACTAAAGAATCTATACTAATATTTTATAAAGAGGAATTTGTGAGCTTGTGACTTTGTGAGTTTGTGGCGTTTTAGGGGGTAATCTCAGGAATTACTGGTTCGATTTAAAAAAAATCTTTCAGTGTCATATAGCTCATTTATCGAGGAAGGTCATAGATATATCATCACGTTAAGACCAATAGGAGCGGAGCATCAATGAAGAATGTTTCAAAATCGAGGTTTTTTCTTCTTGTGAGCTTCCACTGCATGTTAGCGTTAACCCAAAGTAACTATTCCACGCGAACGAAGTCGCTGAGAAAAAAAAAAGTATATTTTGGTTGATTTTGGTGTTGATATGATTGTATTTTTAACCAGGAGTCGTATAATTGATGGTACGACCGTCATCCAGGAGTGTTGTAAACTGGACCCGAGCGCTCCTCCCTCCATCACGGAGGACAACGTATACCGTTTAGTCGAGTCTAGATCATTCTACCACACAGCCCCAATCACGGATTTGACCATAGTCGAGGGCCCTAAACCCTATCTAGTTAGTTCTTCCGCAGACGGAGTCATTAATGTCTGGAAGTGAAACTAAAACAAAAATTAGGATATGGTTGTATTCTATAAACTACCCGGCCCTGCGGACATTGTACCGCCCTGATATTAAAAAAAAAACTTATACAAAATGTATTTTTAAACTATACACATTTTATACCTAAATCTTCCTTGTGAATCACTCTATCTCTTGGTGAAAATCGTATGAAAATCCGTACAGTAGTTTTTTTTAGTTTATCACGAACAGACAGACTTGACAGAGGTCTTTGTTTTCTAATATATAATTATGAAATTATTGTGAACAATAAATACTATTTATTGTGAATTTAGTGATACAAAACTTGTGATTTACCAATCACCCCAATTAAGTAGTCCGGTGAAGCTGTAGAGACCTTTCAGGCCAATAGCGTTATTGAGTTCGAAAAAAAATATTCCAAGTATTTGATCCCATACATTATATAGTATTGAGGAGATATTTTACAATATATCGTAGTTTTTATGTATTATTAAATTCATTTTAATAAATATATTTCTAATATGTCACAAAAACTATATAGAAAAGTCTAAATAAGGCGGCCGTTAATAAGGCGTTGTTAGAATTCGTTACAAATAATTTAAAAAAAAAGTAGGTTGCGTCGTAAAGACATACAATAGAAGTGAAAACTAATTCATTATAAGGAAACATTTTAATTTTTAAAAAAATAACACTAAAACCCAACGTTACGCAGTGTTCCCAGTCAGTCGGTAAAACTATCTAAAAATTCTAATAATCGTCACTTTGTTCGAACTGACATAGAAGATTTAGATATATAAAGTTAGGCTTAAAGGGCGCTTTGCCGGAGACCTTAAAATTTATTGAAAAATAGTGAAAGTACGAATTGATCTCGATAAATTTTCTATTGCATTGAAGTTATTCAAATGATAAGAACATAAACACTGAATGACAAAAATAACTATTTGTTTTTAATTTTATATTTATATTTTATACAAGGGAAACGATTAGTGTCTGATAGCTTTTTATATATCGAAGTTATTTTTTTTATTTCATGTAAACTATCCTCAATCGGTCTGTGATTTATAAAGGTCGAAGTTTAACAGGTGCGCCAAGGTTGAATCGTATTAATTCCGGTACTATTTAGATAGGGCTCTGCGTGAGTTAGAACGATAATAATAGCTATACTTGCAGTCGAATGTTATGATCGTGATTCGATATTAAATATACAATTGAGGGATAAATATGTGTCGGTTCCGATCGACATCGTGCATCTGGTGGACGCTGACCTTTATATATTAGAATTCTATTAAATGATGTTTTGTTATAAAATAATGTAATTTTTAATGACAAATGATTGAAAAGTTTTGTTTTATGCTTTTTTATTACATATTATAATTACTTTTATTCCTGTAAATATAAAAGGTAAAATATTTTTCTATTAAAACTAATCTTTTATTTTCCTTTCTTTTATTGTCCTTATGCCTGTATCAATAAACTAAATCTAAATCCGAACTTTCAATCAGATTTTAATTAATCAAGGAATACAGTAGAAGGTAAACAGCAGACTACACTAGCAAATGACAATATTATATGAGCCGTGTAATATAACTGACTACAATGTCTTAAAGCAAGTGTACAAATATTAGTCGGTCGTACTCGTTTAGTATTAAAGATATATTTTCTAAGCTTTCATTCTATCTGCATATAAATAAAAAGCGTATATTTAAAATATCTGGTTAATATGTTTTACTCAGTTTTAATAGGAAGACACATTTAGTTCCGTCCGATTATGACGTACAGTTGTCCAGTCTTTGCACACGCGCAAAATCTTATTCCTAAGTTGCTGGTTCTCCGCAGTATAGAAGACAACCGCGGCACATTTTTACCGACCCTCCTGACTCAATCACGTCAGCGAACGATCAGTACCAGCCTGTCTCTTCAAACAGCGTGCTCACGCCCACGCCCGCGTAACCTCAGATCCCGCACACCAGATTAGGCCTCCTCGGCAGCGGCTCAAGACTAAGTCCGTTCCTTTGGAGCCCTTGAGTACGCTGCTCACGCGATACAGTGACACAAAACCTTACATCACTGCTACAACATCACACACATCACCTATACACACGTGCACGCCTACAGGCTCATGTGCTATTTTACTTTTTTAGAGAAATAAACGACAAAGAGTTCTACCTTTATTTTTCCCTATCCTGTCCTATATAGTTTAGAGGAATTTTTCCGACACAAAATACATATAGGAGTTGTTGAGGCGCGCATGCTTGGTACACATGCATGTTTTAAGAACTCATATACGTATATCTAGATGGCTTAGCTGGATTATCTCAGATAGGTCGCGATTTTTGCACAAAACAGGCGACAGGCCAAGCCGAGGTGTGCCGTGCACCCTTGAGTTAGTCGCCCAAACAAATGTAGTTCTGTAAGTTATCATTGTTAACGTCCATTTTGTGTATAATTAATTTGTTTCTATTGTTGAGCCAGAACAAATAAATAAAGTTGACAATAGAGTAGTAAAACACAAAAAACATTCACTGTCATTTACATGTGAGTTTTATGGATTTATTTAAAAAACACAAATGTAACATATATTTTTATAGCCCAAAAATGTTCCACACAAATTTACGCACCCTTATCACGTATTTGGGATTTCCGCAACCAGATGTTATGCTGTAATCAAAAAGATCTTGAAGATCATGTATACAATAGTATAAAGGTAAGCTATCGTTGGACAGTACTTTATTATTTGTAAATTTACTGTGCCTACCAACGAGATATCTAGCAATATTTACAAAATATTATCATAAAATATGTCCTGCGGGTAAGTATTCAACGTGATGGTAAGTGTAACACAATGAAAGAACAACACATACATCGAGAGAGTTGTGATCCGCATGGTGATAGCTGACTACATACCGCGTTAAAATTGACATAAAAATACTCCGATAATGGTGCTCCATTATCCATTATTATATTATTAAACAGTCTCGAACCTGTGTCATTCTAATAACTCGTAGTTAGCGTCTGTTAAACACCTTTGGTGTCAATAAAAACTAACGACTCAGTTTACGGGATACACAGTACGATAGTACGCGTAACGCATGACGATATTCACACCCGCATTTATTGCAACCATAGACGAAACTTTGTGACGATACACGCCGACATGGGTGTATTAGTTTTTTTTTCGAACTGACTACGCTATTGACCCAACAAGGTCTTAACAGCTTCACCGGACTACTAAGCCGAGCGCTTGCGGCACTCGGCCGATTTTATTTGGGCAACTAGCTCAAGGGTGCACGGCACACCTCGGCCTGGGCTGTTGCCCGACACGTGCAATTCGCGACCTATCTGAGCTGACCTAAGCTAACTATTCATACATATATGAGTTGTTGGACCATATATGTGTACCAAGCATACATACCTCAACAACTCCTATATATATTTCGTATCGGATAATTTTCCAAACTATTTCAGTTCGATAAGGGAAAGAAACAAAACCCTTCCACTTTCATGTGTAGGCGTGGATGCGTGCACGTGCGTGGGGGTGATGTGTGTACTGTTGTTGCAGTGATGTAACATTTTGTTTCACTGTATCGCGCGAGCAGCGCACTCAAGGGTTCCACGCCGAGGGAAACGGACCTAAGCTTGAGCCGCTGCCGAGGGGGGCCTAATCTAGCTGTGTAGTATTAGTTTATTTACAAAAAAAAACTATCCTAATGTAAGTACAAATAGAAAAACCATTTAATAGTAAGATTATCTCTTACTTACACCAGGCTTAACAAAATAATGTGCCTTAAAATAATATCAATAAAATTTAAATACTTCTCTTAAAATGTCATTCAACGAAAACAAGACTAAGGCGAATAAAAAATATAACAAAATAAAAAAAGTGAAAATGAAGCTAATAAGATAAATAACAATAGATCTCTCAAACCGGTGAAACCTGTAGTACCTACTTATTGCATTTTTATAAACGGCACTTGATTAGATTGCAACGGTATGGCGTAATAAAACAATAGATTCATCCAACTGTGCTTAAAGAGGTTGTTGTTTATTGCTATATATGCAACTATATTTTTTGGTAAAACATTACATCCTAAACCAGACAGTAACCGGTGAAAGAGACCCACTTCCCGTAGAAAAGTTAAGCATAATCACCACGCCAACCCAACCATATGTGGACGATTTCAAACTAATTTCTATATTTTTCCCATGTACAGTGGTACAATAAGAATATTTATTAGGTCAAGTTTCCTCATGATATTTTCCTTCGATAGTGTGTTTTACCACTTTAAATTAGTAAAAGTATACGGATTCTGAAAAAAATGTTGATATAAGTATATCGGGGTTCGAACCGGCGATATCAAATTGATATTCCATCTTTGCAATTCACTCGACAATCACGACTTCATACGCATGTGCTGCTACACTTTGTAATCTATCTATTATTATTTTACTATAATAAAACTGTAACAAGACTAAATCTGTATATTTTTGAAAATTATAATCGGGTAGATTATATCGTTTTAACTTTATTTTTGGCAATCAATCTTTGCGATTATTACTGCCATTGTCACGTAGTAAATAATATCATAAGCGTCGTGCGATCATTTTCATATTAAGCATCATGTGAATCAATATTCTAACAAGATGGTGGATCCCTTGCTAAAACCTTCAAGGGAGTTTTTGCGGCATCTCAGAATTTCATGCTCCGTGGTATTATTTCCCATTCATTACACTTATGCACAACAAACTATCTATATTACGTAAAACACCACCATATTTTCACAATATAGAGTCAAATAAGACAAGATTATAAATGAAATATAAAATCCACTACATGACAGATTAAAATCCCGTCAAAAACTCATAGACGCAAGCACGTATCACTCTGAAAGTATAGAACCAATTTACTTTTACAATAGAATACTTTTTGTCATATAAAACGCAAAGGGTTCTTCTACTCTAAACGGACGAAAGACAAAAATTTGTATTCAATGAAATTCTGGACGGATTTTGCTAAATTTTCTTTGTGCTATATATAACATTTAATTTAATATTTTTATCGTTTTGTATTTAGGAAATCCCTGGTACCACTGATCCGACTTTTTTTTTCAACGTTATAAAGGTATTATTCCTCAGTGTTATAGATAATGTTTATTTTGGTAAATATATAGTTTCAATAGTTAATCACCAGGATTATAACTGAAATCGGGAAGAAATCGTATATCGCCAATATTGGGAAGACTTTTATCGGCAATACATATAGGTTAGTTTTATTTTAATTGGACCTTGTAGATGATGCTGTGAATGGGCTTTCGGCTTATTTTAAAAGATTTCTCACATACCAACTGGGTATATGTTTGTATGAGTCCCTGTATAGTTCGGATGTACAATTGAAAACGGTAGATGTCGCTGCAATCGGGATTACGGTTTATTAAGAATTTTCGCGTTTAAAAATACAATTGAAACAGGTTATGACAGGTTTGGTGCTGACGAAGACGGGTCAGCTAGTAATTAATAATATAGAGAGGTTTGCAGTCCGGCTTGTTTATCTTTATAGTGATAGATATTAATGCTACTTATTTCGTCACTTGTCTTTTAAACGTCAATGTAATTTTTTGGCGGGTTCTTGGAATGCCATGTAGTGGTCTTTATATTTTATCCATAATCTTGTGTTATTTGGCTCTATATTGTGTAATGTTCGTGGTGCTTTACGTAATATAGTTTGGTTATTGTTCACAAGTGAAGTGGTTTGGAAATAATACCACGGAGCTTGGATTGTAACTTGCCACAAAAACTCCCGGGAGAGTTCTAATAAGACGGCCATCTTGTTAGTTCATTGTAATTATATCAAGAAACTTGTAATATCGTTACTCACTCGACGATAGCAGTAGTCATTTACTAGAAGACTGGTTGCCAAAAATAAAATAGAGGAATGCTTCAACGTGTGTGAAAATTAGTATTAATTAATTTAGTACCATTACCGGAATATAGGCAACAATACCATATATCATATTCTGTATTGGGTATTTACAAATATTAAATTACTAATCCTGTGGCATATTAGTACATTATATAGTCTAGTTTTCAACAAGTAAATAAAACTTGATTAATTTGCCAACTCTAAGCAGTACAATCGTAAATTAAAAGGCTTCCCCGGAAACAGACGACATGATTTACATAATTATAGTCAAATATTATTCGAAGGGCCACGAAGGTAAACAAGTTCGTAAAAAATATTGTACTTTTTTTATAAATTATTGTAGCTCATTATAATAATTTTATACAAACACATTTTTATTACACTAGCTGTGCCCAAGACTAAATCCGCGTGAGACATTATGTAAAAAAACAGTGATTTATAAAGTCATCTGAATGTATTCAGTCCATTTACTTATTATCTACTTTTCTCTCGTACTTAAGTCGCGTCGTCATTAAAAGTACAATAACTTTTGATACACAGAACTTATTTTAATGAAACAAAGATTAAATGTTACTCAAAGATATACTTTAAGATTTTATCATGAACGCAGTATTTTAGCAGTGACGGCTGTTCATACAAATAGACATACATTTCTAAAATTAATTTCAACGTATTTTATTACTTATTCCTAGACACCTATGACTTGAAGAATGAAAAAATTGAGCCGTCACTGGACGCATGGCAGATGTGAAACATCGAAATTATTTTATACAAGTAATATGTATATAAATATGGTACAATTAAAAATGAAATATTTATTTATCAAGAAAAAGATGACTGTTCATTCAATAAAAAACTACATTAAATACAACAATTCTAAATCATATAGCGTGGCGACGCGTCGTCACGCCAACAATATGTATGACTTGTCGCTATAGATATTTCACACCAAAATCTAAAAGGTACAGTTACGTTAGATTTACATTCTCATTATATGTATGTAGCTATTTAGCCTCTGCCCGCGACTTCATTCGCATGGACAAACTTAATTTGGGCTAACTAATATGCAGCGAAAGCTCTAGAGGAAGGAACACCCCGATTTTTAAAAATTCTTCATTGTTGCTCCGCTCCTATTGGTCTTAGCGTGATGATATATAGCCTATAACCATCCCCGATAAATGAGCTATATAACAATGAAAGAACTTTTCAAATCGGACCAGTAGTTCCTGAGATTACCCCCTACACGTCACAATTCACAACGTCATAAACTCACTAACTTTACCTCTTTATAATATTAGTACAGATTAAGCGTTTAAAAATTGTAATTTCATAAACACGCATAAGATATGACGATTTTCTTCACAGTTTAGTTAATTCTTAGCGTTAAGTACAATAAATATTGCAGTAAGTATATGAATATAGGTTTATAGTTGCGCATAAAGTTCTTCGTGAATACGTTGCGTTGCGTTCCGTCGCGCCATACGTTGTATTCATTCATTCCTCCAAGATTATTAACAAGTGATATATATTTACTGCAACCAGTTTAATATCGGACACGCTTGCGGCTTGGTGTGTATTGGAGCCTAATAAACCGGAACAAAACATTCAACAAGGTATGTTCGATATAACATAACTTTTTAGATAATAACATTTATTTAAACCCAAATTAAATTATTTAGCGCAATAACTAAAAGATTTGACGTGAACTGAAAACAAAAAATGTAAATAATATAAATATTTAATACCGTTAATATATTTATGTATATTTCTACAATTGTATCGAAAACATTAAGTCGAGTGATCGCAATGACAAATTAATTTCTTAAAAAAACAATTAATCGACGCTATGAATAACCAAATAATTGTTTTTAATTTAGCCATTTCTAATTTTTATCGAAATTAATTTATTTTATACGGTAATATTGTCCAATACTGGCAAATTTACGGTTAAAGTATGACTTTTACTTCCCCTTACAATTAATAATGCTTGTTAAGGTATTTAGATCTGATTTCAAATATGGTGCTAGTAAGTTTTGAGGTCATTTGGAATTATTTTCATTCCAAGCATGCGTATTTATAATTTTTTAGATAATTTTCATGAAATAATTAATAATTACAAAACTGAATATTAAATTTATAGTATAACATTACTTATAAACAAAAATTAAGAAACTATAAGTAGAAAAGAGCTGATATATCTTTTCAAAACACGTGTTCAGTCAGTGTCACTTGTATTTAAGACTGGCTGATACTGATGCTAACTATGTAAAGAAGAAAAATAATAAAAAATTTAAAAGCATGAATATGCTTCGTTTATAAAATTACTTTTTTTTTCACCGCTTGCCTCGGTTCTTCACGTCAACAAAACATACATCATTGAATGCGTGTTTATAAAATTCATAATTTATTAAAATTTTACTCCGTCCTCGTAATGGAAAAAACAGTGAGTAATAAAATCATCTGAATGTATTAAGTCCATTTACTTACCTACTTTTCTCTCGTACTTAAGTCGCGTCGTCATTACAATTACAATAACTTTTGGTAGAGTGCATCGATTTTAATGAAACAAAGGCTAAGTTATACTCGAGGATATGCTTTAAGATTTTCTTTAAGCTTTTATCGTGAAGCCAGTACTTTAACAGTAATACGTGTTCATACAAACAGACAGACAGACATTTCTAAAAATGATTTCAATGTATTTTATTACTTATTTATAGACACCTACTACATTATTTTCCGAAAACGAAAAAGTACAAACACGTTCGATTTACATTCCTATTATATGTATAGAAAAAAGTTAAAACGAAATACAATACTTTTTGTATATTATGCTCACAGCGACATACCTCTAAGATTCTATTAATATAGTTTTGTTTTCACTATATAGAATTTACAGAAATAACAGTCGATGTACGTAGTTACAAACATCCTTAAAATCGGTATAAACAAGAATTATTAAGAGTGGATTGTTGATATTTAAACATTCATGAATATTAACAATGTTATTAATACATAAGTAACATAATACATAACGCTACAATTTGGAATCTAGAATTTATTGCGGTTTAAAGAATGCTTAATTAATGAGAAAAATTATATTGTCACTGTATTTCGTTTATTACGCCTGCATATGAAATTACATTTATTCTATTAAAATAATAAAATAAAAGAAGCTTTTATTCTTATAAAACTACATTGAAATACACAAAGCATAATACATAAATAACATAATACAAAACGCTACAATTTGGAATCTATTTGTAATTCGTATATTACGCCTGCGTATGAAATTATATTTTTTCTATTTAAAAAAAAAAAAAAACAAAATAAAATAAGCCTTCATTGTTGTAAAATAACATTAAAATTGAATACAAAGTATTGAAGTTATCGGCATCTGGTTTTTTTTGTTACAGCTTGTCTTGCGACAAAGATCCTCTTCTAAAGATTTCCGCATCTCCCTGTTCCTCACTATTTGAATCTATGCTGGACCAGCTACTTCTTTTATATCATCCTCCCATCTTTGTTCTATCTGTATTTTAATGGCTTACAGCGTATTTTATCTCGTATATGCCTATAATTAAAGTTGCACTTGCGTGTACTTCTATGTATACCTCTTGTAATATCAAAATAACAGCTTTTTACAAAATGGATATGAAAGTATATACGGTACTTGTAAAAAACAATTTCTAAAAATTTTGTGCCTATTTATTCCGACTAAACTCATAAACAGTTGGACCGATTTTGACTGGATTTTCACTGGCAGACAGCTGATTTTATGAGTAACTTGGTTGATTTTATTAAAAAACATAAGGTTCCCTATAAATGTAATCCATAAGATACAAACACGGGTGAAGTCCTGGGCGACGTTTTTTTTCTCGAACTGACTATGCTATTTACCTACTTAGCAAGGTCTGAACAGCTTCACCGCACTACCGTGGGCGAATGTTTGTTTGCCAATAATGTCAATAGATGTAGTCGAGTAAAATCTTAATAAAGGTTAATTATAATCATGGTTATAAAACAAAATTAGTTTTTTTTTTGTCATTCATCAAATTGTTTTCGCAACTATTTTGTCTGACGAAAGATGGTGGGCGAAAACACTGTATCGAGTAAAATGGGAACAGTGTCTCTCCTAACTTCGGGTATTAGAAAACAGTGAGACTTACACTCTTCTCTCTTTCTTTTTGATGGGTTCACTTCTAGAGTGTGTTAATTACACACATAGTCTATACTAATATGAAGAGGTAAAGTTTGTAAATTTGTGACGTTGTAGGGGGTAATCTCAGGAACTACTGGTTTGATTTGAAAAATTCTTTCAATGTTATATAGCTAATTTAGCGAAGATGGTTATAGGCTATATATCATCACGCTAAAACTAACAGGAGCGGAACATCAATAAAGAATGTTTAAAAATCGAGTTATTTTTTCTCTTGAGAGCTTCCGCTGCGTGTTAGCGTTGGCCTAATATTCCACGCAAACGAAGTCGCTATTATATATATATATACTATTCATTTTTAACAGACTTCAAAAAAAGGAGGAGGTTCTCAATTCGACTGTTTTTTTTATATGGGAAATCAGCCGTAGCAACATTTATCTTATCCCAATGTCTTATATATTTGTACCCACCAATTGTTGTTTTTTTTCTGTTCGTACTTGAGATAGCAAAGGGCCTTGTGTGTAAATTAATATTTATTACCTTGATCTATTGATTATCGGAACGACGCGTAAATAACATTATTTTTTATAGATTTTATTTCTTGTTTACAAACAAATAATAGTATGACCATGTAATTAGTATATCAAGAATTGTGCTAAATATTGTTTTGAAACAAATCGATATATATGTACTGGGATCTGTGTATTACAGAAACTGCATATGAAATCGTAACTCCTAACTTTTTTTTAACAACGGTATTATCAAAGTAAACAAGACACCCTCATACTCACTACAAACAATCACAACTTACAAAACAATTTACAAATAACAAAACTGGCGTATTCCGAGATTTCGTATGGGCTTCCAATCTTATTGTATAAATTAGCTGACCTGTGCAACTTCGTCTGCCCAAAATCAATTATTACCTGTTTTAATTGTATTGTTATCCGCCAAAAATCTTAATAAAACTGAAACGCGATCGCAGCGACATCTACCGTTTTCAATTGTAAATCAGAACTGTTAAAATAAAATGTCGATTGGACGTTTAAATGTCACGCCTTGAATATTCCTTTTTTTTTTAACTTTATTATTTGCAATCAATCTTTCAGATTATTACTGCCATTGTCGAGTAATCAATAATATTACAAGCGTCGTATGATCATTATAATATCAAGCCCCGTGTCAATCAATATTCTAACAAGATGGTGGGTCTCTTGTTAGAACCCTCCAGGGAGTTTTTGTGGCACCTCAGAATTTCATGCTCCGTGGTATTATTTTCCATTCACTTCACTTATGCACAATAAACTAACCATATTACATAACAAACCACCAACTTTACACAATATAGAGTCAAGTAACACAAGATTATGAATAAAATATAAAATCCACTACATGACAGACTGAAATCCCGCCAAAAACTCATATTCCTTATTATAGACTTGTATGCTCTATGACGCCATCTTCTGTAATTATGCATTCACTCTTTTTGTACTATAGATAAACGTCATCTTGAACAGTTGTACATTTATTTCTCTATTTAATAAAATAATAAGTTCACTGTAAATATAGTGTTTTGTTCTCACATATTAACAAGAACTATACAGGGACTCACCCAAATATAGTTGGTATATGAGAAATTTTCTAAAATAAACCTAAACCCATTCGCAGCATCGCCTACTGGGTTCAATTAAGATAAATACTAACCTACACGTATTGCCGATAAATGTCTTCCCAGTATTGGCGATAAATTAATATTTGTCGATTTAAAATTACATTCCTTGTGATTAACTAATGAAAATAATTTTCCAAAA
Source organism: Antheraea mylitta (assembly GCA_014332785.1). Taxonomy (NCBI): domain Eukaryota; kingdom Metazoa; phylum Arthropoda; class Insecta; order Lepidoptera; family Saturniidae; genus Antheraea; species Antheraea mylitta. The sequence continues at coordinate 768,046 of JACEII010000037.1, forward strand.
TAAAGATTATCTATAACACTGAAGGATAATATACCTTTCTAACATTGAAAAAAATTCAAAATCGGATCGGTGGTACCAGGGATTTCCTGAATACAAACGATAAAAATATGAAGTATAACTTAAACGTTTAGCTAATCTGTCTATATGTATCTATATATATCACAAAGAAAATTCACCAAAATCCGTCAAGAATTTCATTAAATACAAATTTTAGTCTTTAATCCGTTACCCTAGAGAACCTATTGTGTTTTATGGGACGGAATGTATCCTAAATGTAATCTTTTAGTATTAGTTACCACTGTGTCGATTTTGTCGAAATTGGTTCAATACTTTCAGAGTGGTACGTGTTCACAGAGACAGACAGACAGTCAGACAAAAATGGTAAATAGACTATTTTTGACTTCTATATCGATAACATAGTTCACCTCGATTATAATTATCAAAAAATATTTAATGTTTTAAAGTTTTGACCTAGTTACAGTTTTATTATAGTTATAGACACTACTTTGAAATGGAATTTTACGGAACTGGAATAAAACTAATGCGTTGCTCTGTAAAAAATAAACGACATTTTAAGTTTATTATTCCACTATTTATCGCTTTTAGTTTAATCTAAATATATAATGATAACCACAATCACCGTTTTCTGTCAAATTTCAACATAACAACATTTGCCATGGAGCTATTATTATGTTAAAACGCCATCTAAAAAAATACATGAGTACCACCTGATCGCTGTTTTAATGACCAACAGCTGTAAAAAAATAGGTACTATATCTAAATACTATAGTTTTCTTACATAGTAATAATTAATAGAATATAAGATATTCTTTACAATTGTTGTAGTTTGAAAATGAATCAATGAAAATAAAATGCTTCATAATAAAAAACAAACACATTAATAAAATTTAGCCGTTAGATTTTATACTTTTAACTAATTCAGCTGATAGATAATTTCGCCATGTAATGTTAGTTCGTCTTGGCACAATCGTTCCTATGTTGACTTATTCTTTTCGACGGGGACGTTGGTTCGAATCTCACCGGTCACCCCTTTAGGTTTTTTTTTTTGAAGACGCATAGCGTGATGAAATATAGCTTAAACTTTTATCTAATCTTACTGCTTTATATAACACAAAGAAAAGTTACCAAATTCCGTCAAGAATTACATCAACTACAAATTTTTAAGTTTCATCCGTTATCCTGGAGAACCCCTTGCGTTTTATGGGTCAAAAAGTATCCTGGATGTAGCCTTGTAATATCTGTTATCAATGTGTTTTGTTAAAATTGGTTCAGTAATTTTAGAGTAATACGGGTTTAGATTCTAGACTTTAATCCTTTATCCTGAAGAACCTTTTGCGTTTTATGGGACAAAAAGTATATTTAAGTAATGTAATCTCGTAATATTAGCTATCACTATGTCTAGTTTCGTCAAGATTGGTTCAGTACTTTCAGAGTGATGCGTGTTCATAGGGACAGACAGACAGACAGAAATTGTAAAAAGATTATTTTTGGCTTCTATATTGATAATAGTCTACCCTGATTAAAATTTTCAAAAAATATTTAATGTACAGATTTCGACTTGTTACAGTTTTATTACAGTATAGATAAGATCCGAGATAAAAATTATGCAGCTTGTTTGTAAATCCGTTTATTGACAAGTGTCAAAATCACGAGTGTATATAAACTACCCACATTTATATATATATATATATATATATATCCTATGACATACATTACAAAAACAAAAATAATAAAAAAACTTGAGAGTTGTCAAGGGACACCCGGATGGAACGATGTTCCTTTCGATTAATTAGTAAAGGAATTGTAATAAAATTTAATTTTTTTTAAGTTATAATAATTTTTTTTTATTATTAACAAATATAATGTTATATAAACTTAATCAGTAGGCTCAATTTTCGTAATAATTGGCTTGTGGTATCTGAAGTAGGAAACATATGTTTGGGATCATTATTATTATTATTATATATTATTTACAAAAAACCTGTATACACTCAACAAAAATAATCGTCGCGACACCACACTGTTCAATGCGAAATAGAAATGAAAATATCTGGCTTGCTTTCTATAAGAGAGAGAGAGAGACAGACAGAGAAACATGCGATGCCGCAAAGCTTACAATAGCTTACTATAGCAAAAAGTTTCGTGACAACTTTTCGTAAGAATTTCTTTCCGTCTAGCCCCCTTTCACAACGCGCGATAAGGAACTTCGTTCCAAAATACAAAAGGTTAAATTGAAAAACAGAATATTGCAATTTCTTGCCCTTATACTGACAATCAACATATAATATTGCAAAAAAATTGTCATTGCAAACAGCTATCTATATATTAATACGTGAAGCAAAATCTTTGTACCCCTTTTTAACCTATTTCCCGTGAACGGGTGATAGTGAAATTTGACATAGTTAAAGTTTATATGGCGGAGAAGTACAGAAAGCTGTTTATTTTATATAAAATGCATTAATAGTACATTAAATTAATTAAAATATGCACTATTCAGACTACTACTCGAATTTTACATAACATATACACACATGTAAATAAAAAAGACATTTTGACAGCCGTCAATAATTACGAACTTCAAAAAGGTTGTGAAAGAGGTTGCTATGCCCGACTATGTGTATTTTTTAACTTTTACGTTCTAATTTCCATTTTTCGTCCTACATTCAACAATGATATTATAAAATATAATTATTATTGTAATGTTAATATTTTTTTGTGGTGAAGTCACTTCAAATGATGAATTAATAAAAAAATGAGCCAAATAATACTTTGTATAATCAAAATCAGAATTTTGTTCATAAAAGTAGTCCATGACTTAGACCTCCGCGATTACAATGTTGCAATTCAACCTCATGTAAGAACAAAAAAGAATTAATTTTCAAAAGCTAATGGTAGTATTTAAAACATTTTTGTCTTGGATTCACCATTTGATTGTATTGTGCATCCATTACTTTTCCAAACGATGATACTGAGCATATAATTATTTCTCATAATGAACAGACTACATTTAATTCAATATCACCCAGAAAATCCACCCACCCATGGTGTCGTGTAAAATTAATTGAAATTTCTGTCATGGGTTGCGATAATTTTTATTATTTTCGTAAAGTTATGATTGCTTAAAATTTGAGAGCTTTACCACGTGGTTTTGTTTCAAATGTATAATTAATTTCAATGTTCATTTACACATAGATTTTTTTGTGTTTATATAATTAAAGATCATGGAAAATGGAAAATAACTGAGTAGCCATGATGAAAACCTTTCATTATATAGAATTATACCCTTTGACAAAAGAACCCTAATAAAGTTTAAACTTTAATAAATCAATTAACTGTGGTCGAATGTCGACCACTGGGCGCCCACTAGTATTATATTAATAAGTATCTTTGAGAATCGTTCCGAACAACTTCCTAACCTATAAATGCGAAAATAAGTCTGTTTGTTTGTTAGATTTCACACCTACATTACTAAACCAATCATGAAGAAATTTTGCATGAAAATTGTCAGAGATACAGAATCGAACACAGCTTTTGTCTAGAAAAAATGTATTCTGTCAAGATAATAGATCAAAGTTAATTATCACGAGCGAAATCGTAAGCAAGACCAAGATCTCGCCAAAAACTCCGATAAGTGTTTATCGGACTGCATGGATTGTTTTTAAACTGCACATAAAACCCCACTGGAAGTTTCGCCTTCTTCAAACACAATATAATCGCACATTACGATCGAGGAAATAGCTTAGATGAAATTTTTATCAGTAATTCCACCTAGAACATGTAACTCTTTGATTAACTATATTGTTACAGATTTGCCGGACTGTAAATTTAAACGCCACGTCAAGCGGGCTTTAGTGTCAAAATAATATTATAGAGTGGATCAGTATGTGAACGATAGTGATGTCTGGAATTGCCTCCTCTCTATGCATTCACTAAAAGCTATTGTCTGATGTATAGGAAATATAATATATGTTAAAAGAATGTACCTGACCGAGTTACTTGCCGGTTCTTCTCGATATCATGTTGCTGTGTAGATTGAGGTGGTAGTCTGTCATACTCAGAATATGGCAGGAGGAAAGGTCAAGTCCAAGATCCAATTTTATGCAATACTTTAAATATTTTTCTTAATGCTAGATATTTTATTTCCTTTTATTTTAAGAACGTCAAAGTAACGGCACTCTGCCTGATAAAGCCAACACTGATTAAATTACTACGGCGTCTACTGAAAAATCGGACAATATGCCGGTTTACACGCCTACTGAATAAGAACTATCACATCCGGGAACGCGACTACCACTCTGTGTATAGTATGGACGTGTATAATTCTTGTCTTACTACGGATAAACTTAATTTATTGGCTTTGTAATTTTGTGACGAAATAATTTACGCGTTTTCCGGATTTGTTGGTGTTTTTCGAAAATGGTTGGATTTGGGCTATAAGACAATTTAAAATTTGTTTGAAAGTATAGTCCTCGTAACAAATAAAAAGGTTATGTAACTAAAAACCGAGTCGATCCATTGATTTTGAATTCTACGATGAGCGGGAATCGTTGGCAACGGAAATATTGATAAAATCATATAACATTATATAATACTCGTTTGGCTATACTGTCTCGCCCTCAAGTTAAAAAAACTGCGCTAAGTAAATACTTATAAATATCAATTCATATTCCGGCAGTAGAACTTGATAGCCAATTCTAGTTCTAACTTTAACTTTTTATTATTTCTGGTATAAATTGGTATTTTGATACGGAACTAAATATAATATCTAATATATAAAGATCTGTCCTGTCCGATATCTGACTAAAATGTCGTGACCAAGAGAAATCAATAATAACCACTGAAGCTAGAAATATAGAAAATAGCAATTATTTTTGATAGAGTGAATCGATTTTAATGAAACAAAAAATTGGGTACTCCTAAGGATATGTTTTATAATATTCTTGCTGAGGTTTTATTGTGAACTCAGTACTTTAGAAGTGATGCGTGGTCATACAAACAAACAAACTGACATTTTTAAAAATAATTGAAATGTATTCTGTTACTTATTTCAAGACACTAACAATAATTTTTTTTCATGAAAATCGAAAAATTACAAGCATGTTAGATCTACATCTTTACTATATGTATAGATAAAAATATATTTAGTAACTAATTTTAATTACTAAAAAATAAAAATGAAATTGCGATAAAGTGTCATCCAATTTTAAATTAGACATGAAAAAAATGGATGAATATTTAGTTGGTGAGTTTGCGTCGACGATAGATTACCAAACTTCAATAGCCCATATGTTGTTATTTACATACTTTAATCTTGGTATCCTTTGATCGCTCTGTACATTATAAATACGGAGGTAATTATATCCATACACTATAATATAACCGTGGCCCTTGACACATAACTTTTGGTCTCAGTTTGTTTATTTTCGTTCACCGACATACCGACGGTGACGCAATCACCCTCGAAACATTATATAGGTTAGCGGCGGTAAACACGCTTGATAAATGATGATTGCATTTGTTTTAGGGATGAGGAAATGTAAATGATAGTAGAAGTTCGATAATGTCTTTATATTATTCGTAACTTTCCGGGGATTGTACAATTAAACATTATAAAGTGTCTCCAACCATTTCATTGAAATTTTCTTTGTGGTTTAGGTCCTTTTGAAAAAGGCGACTGGTGGTTACTGTCGGCTAGTCTCGTTTTTTCACATTGTTACAATTTATGTTGTTGATTATGAAGACGCATTGTCGAGCACTGCTATCGTTTGTATTGGATTTTAAACTTCAGGTACTCGAGTTTTTGTATTAGAGTTGTAATATTTCTGACGATCTCGATACTCGAAGAGTCGTGGTTAAGCTTTGTAGTATTTCAGGAGGTGTATAGTATTAGTACTTGAAGAGGCGTATTTCAGGAGATAGCATGCTAAGCTTTGTAGTATCTGAGGAGGTTTGTAGTTAGTACTTGAAGAGTCGTATTTCAGGAGATGGTATGCTAAGCTTTGTAGTATTTCAGAAGCAAAGACTCGTAATAATAGTCTGACTTTGTAGTTAGATAGTACTCGAAGACTCAAACTCTTTGTATTAATTTCAGAAGGAAATCTTAATAGTTTAGCTTTGTAGGATTGTAGTGTAGTAATTTAGAGAAGAGGTTGTTATGTTGTTGTTGTAGTCTATGTCGTGAAGAATCAATAGTTTAATTTTGTTCAGTAGATGGTACTCAAAAACTCAAACTCTTTGTAGCAGTTTCCGAAGGGACTCTTAATA
>JACEII010000037.1:774340-824974 GCA_014332785.1 Antheraea mylitta
TTGTAGGGTAGTAAGTTAGAGAAGAGGTTGTTATGTTGTTGTTGTAGCCTATGTCGTTGATTTTGTAGTCAGTGGCATCCTTTAATATTCAACCCTGGGCTGGTTTTGACAACCAGTGGTTGTGAAAGTTTTGAAAATCCGAAGTTGCTTTGATGGTTTTGACAACCCCGAGTTGCTGATATAAAGCTGTTAATTTGCACGTTTGGCCATACCTAGTTTATTGGAGACGTTGTTCATGATGAATGGTAGTCGTCGTAGGATATTCTGATATTAGATCTTATGGTAACACTTAGTTTCATCGTCTTTATAGTGATGTTTCCCCCTTTGTAGTGGCCGCCGTGATAATCGTTCTTGTCCTACTTCTGATGTTGGGTCAGCGATAAAATGGCGTCCATGTAGAAGTACGACGTCATTCATAATGACGTCACGATTATGATTTGATCGATCAATTCTCCATGAACAATCGAATAAAACGTTAACCGATACAGAAACACAACAGTGATTAAAGTAACGTCGAATTACCCGTAGGTGTCTAGCCCAACTGTCTGAGCGATTATGCCTAGCATCTAGTCATCGCTCGCCTTTTAAGTCATCAAGATATATAAACAGCCGATACATCCAACCAATGGTATCTCACACCGGGGTAAATAATCAACAGCCGATAACTTCAATCAAAATCGTTTGAGGTCATTAGTAACACCCCCGATATAGTCAATAGCGCGGTATTGCAGGTCAATACTGGCTCCCACGATATATATTATTAGTATAGATAAAAAAATATATTCAAAAGTGACCGCTTCTTCTTCGCATAAGTGTAGCAATAACGAGAAAAACCAGAATAAATCTTTCTTGTATTAATTAAATAAAGTGGCAACTGTACATAAATATTTTCTAACATTTCTCTACTGTGTTCCGTTTTACGCACTATTTTATCTTAAGTTTTTTAAACCCAGTCTTTCACTTATCCGTATAATTTTGCAAATATTTTCTTTTATACAGACCTTGTCTTATTTATTGCAAACACGACAAAAAAATCAATTAGCCAAATAGGTACAGCCATTCTGAATTAATACGCTTATATACATTCGGCAATTGATTTTTGGTTACCCGATTAGGCCTCCCACGGCAGCGGGTCAAGCCTAGGTTCGATCCCTCGTTAGGGAGCCCTTGAGTGCGTTGCTTGCGCGATACGGTGACACACAAATATACATCACTGCTACAACACTACACGATCACCCCCACACACGTGCACGGCTACACGCTTATACATGAAGGTGGAAGGGTTTACTTTTTTTCCCTTATCGAACTGAAAAACTCTCAATTTTCCGATAATAAATATATGGAGGAGTTGTTGAGGCGTGTATGTTTGGTACACATATACGTTTCAACAACTCATACATATATGAATAGTTAGCTAGGTTAGCTAAGATAGGTCGCGATTTTGTATGCAACAGGCAACAGCCAGGCCGAGGTGTGCCGTACACCCTTGAGCTGGTTGCCAAAATAAAATCGGCTGAGTGCCTCAAGCGCTCGCCTTAGTAGTCCGGTGAAGCTGTTAAGACCTTGCTGGGTCAATAGCGAAGTCATTTCGAAAAAAAAAAAATGTTTTTTAGTTTATTTCTTGAAGAAGTTTTTTATTTATTATTTGTTTATTTATACAAAAGTGTAATTAATGAAGAATTATAAGTAATTAGCGGACCCGACGAACGTTATATAATAAAAAAAATCCTTGATAAATTGTATACTTTATCGCTTCCTTATGAAACCGTATGAAAATCCTTTCACTAACTTTTGAGTTTATCGCGAATAGACAGACGCTGTAGAGGACTTTCTTTTATAATATGCAATTATTTATACAAGACTTGATTAAATAGAAACATCATAATCATTCTGTATCAGACTACTGGTGGAGGTTAGATCGAACTTTATTCTCGTCATTGCAGCAACTATTATTCATTTTCCTCGTTGCCTCGTTCGCTCGTTGCCTTATTTGGAAACTACGAGAACCCAGTTTTATAATAACTGTATGCGAAAGACAAGTTTATCGACATGAAAACCCGTTCAGTCAGAGGCAATATGGGACTTACTTTTCAAGATGAAGCTACTGTCCGAACAATGTAACGGTGACTGCACGTTGAAAATGGAAGAGGCAGCATATTTTGATAATTATTTAACGCCTAGTAGCTATTATACAGTATATATTTGAAACAACATGATGGCTTTCAGATTAATTAAAATTTTCTGGAGTGATAACTTTTTTAAAGCATACTGTGAACGAAAGTAAACCGTCACGCTCGGTCTTTATGTTTGTGAACACGCATCAATGCGAAAGTACTACGTTCACGATAAAACCTTACTAAGAAAATCATAAAGCATATCCTCGAGTAATACTTAGTCTTATTTTCATTAGGATCGGTTCTCTCTACCAAAACTTATTGTAATTTTAATGACGACACGATTTAAGTATGAGAGAAAAATAAATAAGTAAAAGGACTTAATACATTCAGATGATTTTATTAGTCACTGTTTTCTTACATTAAGTTTCACGCGGACGGAGTCGCGAGCATAGCTAGTAATATATATAAATATAGCCTAAAAACATTTCCGGTGTTATTATAAAAAAGTTAAATACGTATTAAATACTTGCTTTAAAAAGGGTTCGTACTAATTGCACTGTGTTCGCGTGCTCGCCCGAGGCAAGTTCGCGTAATACTTTTTTAGCAAGTCTAACCTAACCTTTTTTTTATTTTTATTAACGTGAGGAAATCCCTAACGGATACCCACCCTCCCGGGGGAGAGGGTGGGTTATGTCCGACTCGCACGGACTAAAACCACGGTGTACCGTCGGCCGCATGTTAGGGCCGGCCAGGGACCGTTCTGGCTCTCTTCCTGAGAAACCGTCCCTGCGGCAGCCTGGCAAGTTGGTCGCCAGGCATCGTCCTACTATAGAGAGGCAACTGGGTACATAACCAGTCACCTCCCCTCGTCCGCCAGACCTGTGCAATGAGGGGATGAGCCCCCCGGCTGCATCCCCTCAGGTCCGGCAAGTCTAACCTAACCTAACCTAACCAAAGCGAGACTAAAGAGCAAAATAACGAACATTCAGCGATCGCGGTACATTTAACACGTAACCTTTTTAAAGCAAGTATTTAACTTTTTTGTAATAATACAGTTCAAATTGTGCACCTGTATATACTAATAGAAGCACCGATTTCTCCTTTTAATATGAATATATCATTTAAACAATCGATATACCGCTTACTATCGAATCGATACCGTCTAATATCGATCAATGTTCACGCGAGTGTCTCTATCCAATTTGTTCTAAAAGTTAATGAAATTAGTACATTTGGAGTGGTTCGCACTTCGTTTTTATACGTATGGCTGTGTTGTTTAATAGGTACTTTACTAAACGATATCGAGTAGGTAATGATACTACTAATGGACTGTACGTCATTCTGTCATTCATTATTATGTATACACAATTGAGAAATATATGTATTGAATATTAATAAGTTTGGCCGAGTTTCTTGCCGGCTCTTATTATTACAGAGATACTTTTTAATCGGTCGTAACTCTGTCTTTCATAATAGGCCTAATTATCAGTAAATATTCTTGTCAAGCTTCATTTTTTTAAATTGTAAGTTAAATATATAAAATAATAACATTTCATATGTCTAAATGTAAGCTTGATAACAATAATTTAGGTACTCTTCAGTTGCTAAAATAATTCATATTATCTTATCAACTATATATTATGTAAAATATAGCTTTTGGCCGCAGCTTCGCTTGTTAATGTATATTTGACCTACGAGGTATTTTACGTGAAACGAACAAAGAAAAATAGGTAAAGGTTGGGAATTTATTAATATTCAACCTAATTTGACTTCAAGTAAATATAAATGTCTGAATAAAGGTTTTTTTTTTAGTATGTACTCGTATATACTAATCTATATTTAGATATGAAATAGAATTACAAAAAGTCGGCCAAGTAACTAAAATTTCGTTTTGAAAATTTTATATTCGGTTGTGTAAATATAAAAAGTTTTTTCGAGTTTCATTTTATTTAAAAACGATATTAATTCTATTACAAATCGCGGCCAAAAAGATTGACGAGAAATCTAGTTAATTATATCAAAACAATGCGTAGATACCCATTTCTTTCGGCCAAACATCTTTTCAATTTAAATTAGTAAAAGTGTAATTCGCAGACAGTTACTAGTTTTAATAATTACGATCTTTCGGGTTTTATATTTGCTAATATTAAATAAATATATGTATATATGATGACATACTATCAATCGTTGCTGGGGACCTACAACGTACAATAATATTTATTAAAATGGTAGGAAAGTTTTGCAATAAGCGATAACGCGATATCTGTTACTACGTTGTGAAACAAGAAAAAAACATCAACAAAAAACGCAATCTAATGTACTTATTTATTCTTGGAATCATGTAATATTCTGTTTTTCAATTTAGTTTTATGTTAGTGTTTTGTAAGAGGTTATTATATTTATAAGTAATTTTGTAAGTTGTTATTGCATGTAGTATGGACGAGGGTGGCATGTTCTCCTTGAACAAATCCTCGACAAAAATAAAGAGGGATTTAATTTAAGATAAGATTTTCGAAACGAACTATATTAAATTGAACCATAAGCATAAACATTGTCGACTTTCACCCCTCGGCAGCGGCTCAAGCCTAGGTCCGTTCCCTCGGCGTGGAGCCCTTGAGTACGCTGCTCGCGCGATATACTCACACAGAAACTTACATCACTGCGAACACATTACACATATCACCTCCACACACGTGCACGCATACACGCTTACACATGAAAGTGGAAGGGTTTTAGTTTTTTGTTCCCTTATCGAACTTAAATACTTTAGATAAATTATCCGATACAAAATACATGTAAGAGTTGTTGAGGTATGTATGCTTCGTACACAAATGTTTCAATAACTTATATGAGTATGAATATGTAGCTTAGCTTAGGTTAGCTCAAATAGATCACGAATTGCACATATCAAGCAACAGTCCAAGCCGAAGTGTGCCGTGCAACCTTGAGCTAGCCCGGTGAAGCTGTTAAGACCTTGCTAGGTCGATAGCGCAGTCAGTTCGAAAAAAAAGAAATTCTCGACTTGCACTGAGATTTTTTCAGTAGTCCATAGTTTATTTGATTAACACGTACGGATACTGCGCTCTTTATGTGTCTCCACTCCATACACGTACACACATACACATAGGTACAGAGATGGTGGAAGGGTTTTTATCTTTTCCCTTATATTCGAAGTGGGTTAGTTCAGATTAGCCTAGTTGATTAACACGAAATACACGTTTGAATTCGTGAGACTGGCATGCGGATAGACAAGTGTGTCATAGGAATTCTTATAAATCAAGGGACAAACTGTTAAAACACTAGCTATATTTCTGTACGCCACTCTGCCCTTGATTCTCATTTTAAGTCAATTAAAAAAATAGCAGCTTAATATTGTACCTAATTATTTAGAAAAATACACGATATGATAAGTATGTACAATAATATTAATTAATAGATTTAATTGCAGATATTCGTATCGCAACAATGCCAGAAGCACAAAATAAAGTCCAAGGTAAGTAGTTTCTGTCTAGCGGTATGATTATACATATATATGTAGCTATGTTATAGCATATATAGTTATTATCTATAAGTTTTAGTACATAGTAGAAAGTACCTATACATTGTATTAAATTAAAAAGTGCTTGTAGTCGCTATCCGTATGAGTAAAGGTTTAGTTATTATAAGAATACAGAAAACAGTCCAATCTCTTTTTTTTAACTATAATTCTATTTTTTACTTTCAAAACGTAATGCATTTATCTATATGTATACTATATTATAAAGAGGTACAGTTTGTGACGTTGTAGGAGGTAATCTCAGGAATTACTGGTCCGATTTGAAAAAAATCTTTCAGTGTTATATAGCTCATCTATCGAAGATGGTTACAGGCGATATATCATCACACTAAGACCAATAGGAGCGGAGCACCAATGAAGAATGTTCAAAAATCGGGTTTTTTTTCTCTTTAGAGCTTCCGCAGCGTGTTACCGTTAGCCCAAAGTATCTATTATATAGAAGTCGCAGGCTGAGGATATTAGTATATAAACTCTATAAGTATAATTATACAATAAAATACATATATACAACATTTTTAATAACTTGTAAAATTTAGAATTTTTTGTGAAATGTTGAGTTAACGATTGAAAATGCGTAAAAATATTTAAGGGATTCGGTTAAAACACTCAAGTCAAGCTATTAAAAGTGTGTTAATAAAATAAAATCATTGCTTGTCACTACTGATAGTAGAAACAGAATTACACCAAATATAACAACAAATAAAAGTTACTTTCAACAGAAATATCTCTCTATTACAGCAATAGATCTACATATATTTAATGATTGCGTCGAGGAAGAAAGATAGATATATGCGGAGTTATTGCAATACAGTTGAATACGTATTGAATATTTGCTTTAAAAAGGTTTCCTATTAAATATACCGCGCTCGCTGAATGTTCGCTAACTTGCTCTTTTGTCTCGCTTTGTTTAGGCTAGGTTAGACTTGCGAAAAAGGACAACGCAAACTTCTCTCGGACAAGCGCGGTGCATTTAATACAAAACTTTTTAAAGCAAGTATTCAATACATATTTCACATTTTGTTATAACACCGATAGAATTGTTATTTTCTACAACGTTTCATAAACTATTTGTTTACCAGATAACCCCAAGATCCTCTCGGGTCCGGTGCTGACTAACTCACCAAATGCCTTCTTATCCAAGTCGCTCCTGGGCAGATACAATGATCTACCGTTGCCTGCGGACAAGATTCTAGCTACTTACATCTGGGTTGATGGGACGGGAGAGCATTTGAGGTGTAAAGACCGGACTTTGGACTTCATACCAAAAGCACCAAAAGGTATGCCAGATACACAATTCTTATATCTTTATACATACGTTTATACCAGGTGACTGTTTAAAGTTTAACACTCTTCAATTCTTTGGTAGTTCACGGTCAAATTAAACATATAAAATAATAATATCAAAACAAATACTAATCAATAACAGAGATAACCTTAGTTAAAGTTTGTTCTAAAATTATAAGTATGGGAACGATACTTTTAGAAGTAAAAAATCACATCTAGGTTCAACGAACAACATTGAAGGTCCGTTGTTCAAGGTTAAGTATTAAGTAACTGCTTATTGTCGGAACGCCGCACGTTTAATCAAAGGAAAGCGCTGCGCGGATCGAGGTGCAGGACTGCACGACACGGTGTGATTAATGGCTTTCCTTATTATTATATTAGTTCGTTTTGGCGTAAATTACCTAATATTGAGTGTATATCAGTTTTGTTTTTCTCTAGATAATTAGGTCAAATATGAAGCACACATTTTTTAAATTGATTTAGAACGAGAATCGACTAATGATTATCCTGTAAAAATATTGCTGGTGACTAACCAGTCGCAATGTATATGATTAATTATATGAGACCTCAGTATCTTTATTACAACATCGGAATTAGTTTAATAATGTTTACATTTGAATTGATGGAAGGGAAGAATATTTGAGATGTAAAGACCGGACTTTGGATTTCAGACTAAATGAGCCTAAAGGAGCACATCATTTTTACCTTTTTTTTAAACTAGAAATCTTTACTAAGACAAAAAAATCAGTTATACTATATTATGATTTGGATTATGGCAACATATCTAAAAATATCTCAACAGTATTTAAATGTAGACTGGCGTGATGGGAAACCTTTTGAGATTTAAAGACTGGATATTGGACTTTATACCAAAAGTGCGTAAAGGACTTTCTAAAGTTTCTTGCCTGTGATTATTTACATAGCATATATTTATTGTCTATAACCGTAGGAATATACTGAATTTGTCATAGGTACATATGGTTTTTTAAGCTTTCGAACTAAAAGGATTTTTTTGCTTATCTATCTATAATTTAATTCTAATTACGTTATCAAATAATGGAATAAATGCCAAAATATTGTACATATTATGATATGCGTACGTTATTGCGTACGTCCATTCGTATGAAATTTATTAGATTTACCCAACGTCAGCTTTAGGAGGGTGCGACTCAGGTTTGGCCTTATTAGCTAACATCGTTGTTTGGTGCTGTTATAATCTGCACCCCAATAAGAGAGTTAAAATAATTTGCCCATAGTTTGGAAATATAAAATGAAATGTATTTCAATTAGTAAAAAAAATGAGATTATCTGTGAATGGTATTTTGTTATTATAAAGTATAGAAAATCAATAAAAAAAATTACCTCGGATAGTCATGATATACAGTAAAACCTGAGTGAGTTAGAAATGGATAAGCGAGAAAACTCTAGTGAAAATAATTGCCAGGTCCTGTCATCTAAATATTCTAAAACCTTTATAAGCGAGAAATTGAGACCACTACAAGAGAAAGTCGTTTTTCCTTCGCGGTCATCTATAACTGAGTCTGTTAGTACCTCTTTAAGCGACAGTAGAGTGTGTCTCTTTTGTGTCGTATTCTATTCGAAAGGGTTGTTGATAAAAGTATTTGATAAAAATTAGAAACTGGAAAAACACATATAATATTTAAAAACAGAAACGTAGAAGAGATTAACGCTTTTCTTTAAGTATATATTTGTGTAAAACTTTTAGTTTTCGTTCAGTAAGTATCTATGTCTAATTTTAATAATATTATGCATGTAAAATACCCATAATTTGTGACTTCATATTTGCTGTACCTGTACCTCTATGTGCGAAAAAGACATTTTTTTATATAATAGGGGCAAACGAACAGGCAACCTAATCAGGGTCACCTGATTTTAAGTAATCACCGCCATCCATAGACACTAACAACACAAGGGGAATCTCAAGTACGTAGCTAGCCTGTATTGGGGGGGATAAGGCACTCCTGGCCCTCCTTGGGAGCTGAGGGAAGAGAGGGTAAGTGGGCCTCCGGCGCTCTCACTAAACGATCAAAACGCAACAATGCAAGCACTGTTACTTCACGTCGGTGTTCTGTTCGAGGGTGGTACTACCCCACGCGAACAAAGCCATTTTATGCTGAAACCAGTAGTTGGTTCACCGTGGCTCTACCACCTTTCTACATTTTCATTCTTTTGAACTTCTAGTTTATGTAGGTCTGATTGTATGTCATATTTTAATTTTTATCTATCGTTATCTCCATAAACTATCTACTAGCGTTAATGTACCTGATTGTTTAGATTTAGGATTTGTTCCTTTAATTCTCCCTTTTTAATTTCAATGAATATTCTTGAACAAATTAAACTTTGAAAGGTTTCATCGGTCTGAATATGAAACACTACGAACTTTACGTGCTTCATTCAATCACACTATTGAGACGTTAGAACACTTACAAGGAAGTAAAAAACAAATCAAATGTTTAATTTACACGATAATAAGATACAATGTTCATATGTTTACAAAATGGGTGTTATTACAAAAAAGTTGAATACGTATTGAATACTTGCTTTAAAAAGGTTACGTTTTAAATGCACCGCGTTCGCTGAATGTTCTCGCCATCTTGCTCTTTTGTTTCGCTTTGCTTAGGTTAGGTTAGACTTGCGAAAAAGGGATAAAGCGAGTTGGTCTCGGGGAGCGCAGTGCATTTAGTACAGAACCTTTTATAAGCTAGTATTTAATACGTATTTGACTTTTTTGTAATGACATCGATTAAGTTTTATTTGCTGCAATAAATAATTAAAAATTAAGTCTGTCAGCGTCTGTTTGTGTACGCTTAGTTATACAAAAAACATATTTAAAAAAAATGGCTTAGTAATTAGCATATTACCAAGTCGGTTGACGTAGGTTTGAATTCTTCAGAGGAGTAGACGCTGTGCTAGTCGGCAGCTCCTGCTCCCCGCCTAATTGGTGTGAAAAGGCACCATGGGGTTTTAGTCCGTGCAAGTCGGATATACCCCATCCTCAGCTGCCCGATTAGGGTGGGTATCCGTAGGGATTTCCCCGTATAAAAAAATGGTTTGAATCCTTGCGGCCGGGTCAAAACTTTCGGTGAAGGAAAACATTTTAGGGCCACCTACTTGAAATTTAAAAATCTGTCCCTAACCACCTATTGATGAGTATTGGCATCCGTACCTGAGAGCCAGTTCCTCAAGATTACCGTATTTATCATTTTAAACCATATAGTCATGACATTGTGTGTCTTACTTACAAAGAGAGATCATTCTTAATTCTTATAGTTTAAATTACAATATAATAAGAGATATTAATTTCAGAGTTACCGATATGGTATTTCGATGGCAGTTCCACGGGTCAGGCAACGCATAAAGACTCGGACGTATTTTTAAAACCGCAGGCAATCTATAAGGATCCCTTCCGACGCGGCAACCACATTCTTGTGGTCTGTGATACCTATAAATCCAATATGCAACCTACAGGTCAGTTAACTTCAGTTTATATATAAAATCATTAAGGTTTTTGGATAGTCTTCACTTTTCCAGTATACTATTCTTATCTATGGTCTTCACCGCCACTGTTGCCTATGTTAGCAAAGCACAAACTTCCAAAATACACCACAAATACTATCATGCCGCGTTGGTATACGTATAGTGCTGAAAAGCGAAGCCAAAAGCGAGAAAGCCCAGGTGCGAGTGACAAGCAAGTGACCGGTCATCTCCAATTTTGAAACATAATATTTGAAAAATAATTCATGTCCGAACACTGTTACATAGAGGACTTTCAAAGTATTCATTAGACTATATATTATTACGCTTTTTCATGGGACATAAACAGTAATTATAAAGTTTAACAAAGGTAACTTAAAATTGATGAGCGATTCATTGGGGCCGCGAGGTAATGACAGATTCCCAGTTTCCCAGTTCCCAAGAAATAACGAAACTATTATCGCCAAAATTAAGTCACGATAATAAGCTTGTAGTTAAATATAGGCATTGGCTGAAATTCTTTTATTTACGAATGTAAACATATTTTGAAATCGGATAGATACTTTTTTTTGACTTTGTAACTTTGGTGTTATGAACTCTGTGGCTAAATTTTCTTCGTTCAATAATGGTTGTTATCGTAGAATTCAAACTTTGTTTGGGAATCATTTACACATTATTCGAAAATAATTAGTCGTTTAGGAAACTACTTTAATCCTGTACTAATGATCCTTATGCAATAATTGAGGGGTGTAAGGGGTGTCGAATAACATCATAAGACTTGAGACACCCAAGCCAACCTCACCTGCACGTGGTGCACCCTGCTGAATAACGAACGAGGCAATGGCGCAAGCAGGGTGGTAGGGTTTTACAGCCCGACTGGGTCGCAACCACCATGTATTTGGCGAAAAAGCCCATAATAGTGATTCGCTTCTGCGGGTCCCGTTTCGGGATCAGCCTGTGCATATCCAGCTTTTTATAGGCCGGCATGATAGTGGCGACCCGCGATGGACAGTGTGTCAATCGGTGGTCGCTATTATTTTTGGATTGTACTATGCTTACCATCAGGCATAGTGCAGTCACTTTGCCGTGCTACAATAAAAGAAAAAAAAATTAATTATGTTGGTCATTTGATCCAAACTGCTCTTTAATACCATAATTAATTTAGAAGATATTAGAGATTTATAATAAAAAAAGTTGTTTGAAGAATCCTACGTAGCTTCAATGACTTTGATGAACTGTAAAAATAAAGTGCTAAAAATGGATCTAAATTGTTTAGACATTTACGACACCACATTAGTACGGTCTGCGCTAAACTTTTTGACCGCTCTGAATATGGCTGGGCAGAACACAAATAAAAGTATAAACATATACTATGTTATATTTAACACATCGAGGCTACTTAAGAATAAATAAATGTCAATTTCAGATTACTATAAGAATATTTTGATTGTATTCTGTATTCTGTTAACGATGTTATACGCAAGCCGGAACTTACAGCTATACTCAGAGTGGCCGAAAAGATTGACAAAGATTGTACATTGATGGCTAATATAATAAATTTAAAGTAATAATGGTTTAATTATAGAGAGCAACCACAGAATCAAATGTCAAGAGGCACATGATAAGTGCATAGATCAGATACCATGGTTTGGTATAGAACAGGAGTACATTTTGTTGGATTCCGATCTACGTCCATTTGGTTGGCCTCCGGGCGGTTGCCCGCCTCCACAAGGCCCCTACTACTGCGGAGTCGGAGCTAACAAGGTCTTTGCTAGAGATCTCGTAGAAGCACATTACAGGTATAATATTATGTCTAAAATACTCATGAGAATTTATCGCCAGTCTCAGGATAGCGCCAATGGTTATTTACCTTATTAAGTGGAAAATTCAAGTCTTTAAAAGGTATGGATGATAGAATAGAGGTCTGTCCTAAATATTAACTGATATTATACCATGTGAAAGGTTAAACACTCGCGATATTCTAGGATATCTAGGACATCATGGTCACATTTAACATATAAAATATTAATATCAAAACAAACATTAATAAATAAAAAAGAGAACGCAAGTTAAACTTTATTCTAAGACTTTCAAAACTAAAAACACAATCGTGATAAACCTAGATACAATACCCGGTCCCAAAAGCTGTAAGAGGCGACCTGGAGTTAATAACCTTCGATAATAAAACGTACAATAAAATCTATAGGGAAGGTAACTTTAATTCAGAAAAAAAAAATATTGTTCCATAGTTCAAATCTACACTATCGCGAGCAAAATCGCGCCTCGTTGGTAAAATCTAGTATTTGTATAAATTGTCGAATCCTTATTAACAATACACTATCAAAATTCATAAAAATTGTTTAGCAAGTAATTGTTATAGGCGTTAATAATATTTTCTAAAAGTAAACATTTTTTACTTACACGTTGAAAAGGAGGTATATTAGGTATATTTTTGTAAATACGTAAATTCTTATAGCTTTTTGCGAGTTGATAAACGACCGTGACGCCCAATCGATTTGTTTAGCGAAGCGAGACGAACACATGCGCAAAAATTATATCTAACCGTACAAGTCCTTTTAATGCGACATTTTACTGTGCGAGGTTGAAGATTTTTTTATTTTTTTTCGAAATAACTACGCTATTGACCCAGCAAGGTCTTAACAGCTTCACCGGACTAGCGAGGTTGAAGATTATTTATAGCTACTTTATCGTACATATTAGAGATGAGACGGATATTTGGTAACCATACGGCAACCGGCCTATCCGGCTCAAATTTTAAATCCGGCCCAATACCGAATAAGAAGCGAATATCCGACCGGATACCGGATTTCAAATAAATGCAACATAAAGATTGAAGGCACTTTATTTAACGTAGAGAATTATGATTTTTTAATAACAGAACAAAAATGATACTCAAAGTGCACTAAGGGCAAATTATTATGAATAAATGCCAATTTCTCTGCGTTAAAAGCCAATAGACTGTTTCGCTTGTCTTTCTATACAAGACCAGCTTCTGAAAAAAGTCTTTCGCTATATACACTGTTGCGGGGCGCTGAAAGGTAAACTCTAGTAAACTTCGTTTTCTCATTAAGTTTATATTTCCATAAAGGTAATCTTTATTTTATTGAAGACATTTTCCTTCGGTGCCTAACTTTAGATTTATAGAAAAAAAAAACACTAATAAAATTACCACAAACTCAAACAACACGTTTTTCCATAATCTCTTATGATCGTATTTGCATTCAATTCAAGACAATACTACGCTAATGTCACTCATAAACGAAAGGGTCCGAAATCACCCGAGTACATCCGATCGCTTATTGATTTACTAGTGTAACGAGTCGCCACTCGACTATGTTCGGCCGGATATTCCGCTATCCGGCTTCAAGGTTGCCCGAATATTCGGTATTCGCTGTCCGGCACAACATCTATCCGTTTAATCTCTAGTACTTATATCGCAGTGAAATTGTTTTTATCACTGTTATATCACTGGTGGTAAATGGTAACCTCTTATATTTCACATGGGTATAATGATTACTGTTACCGTCGTTTTCGGTATGTCGCGTTATTTTTAATAAATCCTATTTGGATTTCATGTCATATGAAAAATAGTAGTAGTATGTGAAATTTTCCAAGAAAAATATACTATTTTGTTTAGATGTTGCCTGTTTGCTGGTATCCCGATTGCTGGGACAAACGCAGAAGCGATGCCTTCTCAGTGGGAGTTCCAAGTTGGACCATCCGTAGGAGTTGCTGCTGGTGATGATCTATGGGCCGCCCGGTACATCCTGCACAGATTGGCTGAGGAATTCGGTGTCATTGTTTCCTTTGACCCTAAGCCTGTCAATGACTGGAATGGCTCCGGTGCTCATACTAACTTCTCGACTAAAAAAATGAGAGAGCCGAACGGTATCATGTAAGTTTTAGGAACAATAATTAATAAATTTCATAATTATGACATAAATTACTTTTGAGTGTTGTAACAGTAAATAATCATTTTTCAATACTGTTCGCTGAACATTTTGTATTTGTACATAAATATATATTTAGGCAAAATATTCTAATTCATACACTGACATAGACAGTTTATTCGACCAGTATCTGCTTTTTTACTTCTTCAAACTAAAATTGAGCTCTTACTTGTTATCTTAAAGATTTACGATGTAATTACAAAAAATGTTAAATATGTATAGAGTACTTGCTTTAAAAAGGTTACTTCTTAAATGCACCGCGCTCGCTGAATGTTCGACATCTTACTCTTTTATTGGTTAGGTTATGTTAGTCTTGCGAAAAAAGGATAACGCGAACTTGCTTCGGGCGAGCGCGGTGCATTTAGTACGAAATCTTTTTAAAGCAAGTATTTAATACGTATTTAACTTTTTTGTAATAACACCGTTATAGTTTATTTTAACACAGTGACGACTCTAATATATAAATAGTTATATGTTTCTTAAAAGAACCGGACACTTAAGATTATGTGTTTTGGTTTAAACAAAGTAAGAGTGAACATTTTCTGCAACATAATTCTTAGGACTGTGGTGGCTTTATGAGAGAGAGGCGTGAATATAACCAGGACAGCTGGGCAAAGGTTTTTAGTTCTTAAAGGTCTTCAAATTTGAAATTTTAAAATTCTCTTTGATACATTGCGGCAACCGAAAATCAGACTGTTTTATAATCAAATTTCAAACACAGAAAGCATACGTTCGGGCTGCGGACAATGCGGAAGTTATACGCTTTTTTCCTCCATTTGCTGATAGTCCGGTGAAGCTGTTAAGACCTTGCTGGGCCAATAGCGTAGTCAGATCGAGAAAAAATGCTATTTCGGATATATGTAATAATTAATTTTTGCCTGCTACTTCGTTCGCTTTAACATAGATTTATTCTATTTCTCAGTTTACCTATATTCGTTTTCTTTATGTTCTTTTGTATACCCTTGACAAAGTGTATGTAATAATTGAAGCGTGAATGTGTAATAAACAGACGAACACGTTTTCATATTTATATTAATTAGGTGCATTATAAGGATGAAGTTGTAAATTAAATGTTTTTAATTTTACAGTGAAATAGAGAACGCCATAGACAAGCTTTCTCGTGCCCACATGCAACATATCAAGGTATACGATCCTCGCGGTGGAAAAGACAACGAGAGAAGACTAACGGGATTGCACGAGACGGCCAGTATTAACGACTTTAGTGCTGGTAAGTGCACACCAAATAATCTTTAGAATAATTAACAAAGGAAGTAAAAATGGCATATATTATTTTAACGTAGGAGGTAAAATTTAGAAAAAAATGGCAGCAGCTTTATTACTAGAAGTAAAATCGATGGGCAAACGACTCACTATTCATATCAAATGATCTTTTGTCAACAGACGCGACTTGATCACTGAATAGAAACATGACAGGAGCGGAGTAGTGTCAATTATCTAATTAGTTTGGGCTAATTGATGTTGTTAAACATAAAAAAAATCCCATATTTATGATTCCTATATTAAGTATTACTATGTTTACGTTATTTCAATATATTTATTGAAAAGCTATATGTGACACCTCAAAACTTACGAGACGAAATTGAAATAAAAGGTGCGTTTTTTCGGTGCAATTATTCACCAAGTCTCTTTTACAAGATATTAGTCCGAATAAGATTTATATCTCTTTAATAAGGCTTTAGTATAACCATCAGATTTTTCGCAAGTTTAATGTTTTAGCAATCTAGGTTCAAGTGAAATGATATTTCCAATTCCTTGTTTAATATTTCTTTTTTTTTTCGAACTGACTACGCTATCGATCTAGCAAGGTCTTCACAGCTTCACCAGACCAAGTTGATATTTCGTTCTGATGGGCTTTATAATTGTCCTGTTCCAGGAGTGGCGAGCCGCAGCAGCAGCATCAGGATACCACGACCGGTCTCGGAGAACAAATGCGGTTATCTCGAAGATCGTCGTCCGGCTTCGAATTGTGACCCTTACGCAGTAACAAACGCGCTGATGCGTACTTGTTTACTTGATTAATTTATGTCTAAAGTAATTAATAATCACGATACGTCTTTTAATAATAAAGTAATACAATATAACAGTCTCGTCTAGCAAGTTCGACATTCTTTTACGGGGTTTCAAAGCGTTTGGTACTAGGTTTCTGAGTATTTAAATTGTCATTTTCTCACACAAATTATTCGCTATGATCGAGTTACTCTTAAAAATATATATGTCCCGTAATCTTGAGTTGTATTACTATTGTATTTAAAGACAGCATCATGTTTAGTTTATATGTAAATGTTTTTTTTCTTATGTATATTTTGCTATGAATATTTGAAACAACGATATGAATAAAATTAATGTTTATGATTTTATTTCGGGCAAATAAAATAAATTTTAGCATTTTATGTTTTTAATTCAAAAACCCTAGTTGACCCAGTATTATTTATAAAAATGTAAATAAGGGGCCATTCAAGTATTACGTAAGCAAGTTTTTTTGTAGTTCTGACCACACTCTCCCCCTGGTCAGCAAAGATAAGCAATGTTCGTAATCCTCTCCCCCATAAATACGTAAACAATATATTCAAATCTTTACTAATTCAGTAAATATATATTGCTGACGTAATCACCGTCCAGACCCACAGAGTACCTTATATAAATCCATACCCACCAACCCGTATGTCATCAAAAAGAAGCAAATTAAGGACCCATATTTGCTTACGTGACACTTGAATGACCCGTAATTATAGTCATTGAAATATTCTTAACGTACTCTAGGTGTACTATTGCTCTATGCTTTGTCGAGCAAAAGCTGAATAGACAAGATTCTTAATTTGCGAATAGCCAGCAATGACATTTGTTTTGACATCTCTTCGACATTATTTCAGAATCCTTATTTAGGTTGGCGGATTAGAACAATTTAATATTATCTTTGTTATTCATAGCAATGTGATATTCAAACATTAATTATCTGTATCAAAAAGACATCTATTTCATGTAACATTCCTCAAAATTCGCTTCACTCATCTATACTTCTATACTAATATTATAAAGATGTAAAGTTTATGAGTTTGTGACGTTGTAGGAGGTAATCTCAGGAACTACTGGTCCCATTTGAAATATTCTTTCAGTGTTATATAGCTTGCATCGAGAATGATTATGGGCTATATATCACGCTAAGACCAATAGGAGCGTACCACCAAAGATAAATGTTTAAAAATCGGGTTTTTTTCTTCTTGAGAGCTTCCGCTGCGTGTTAGCGTTAGCCCAAAGTAAATATTCCACGCGAACGAAGTCGCGGGCATAGGCTAGTGTAATATAAGCGTTTTACACCTAATGTATTTTTGAAAATACACTAAGCCCTACTAAGAAAAGGGAGTGATACAGAAGACAGTAATGAAATCTTCAAAAATTGTATCAAATTGACATTCAGTTACCATTTTCTTTTATTACCTGACCGTACTGTAAAGGGAAGTTTCGGTTTCCTTCTTCGTTAGTATATTTGTGCAAAGCCGGGACAGAGAGACATATAGATAAGCAGATATAGTAAAAATCTATGCGTATATAATTTCACCTATTAATTTAGATTTTTTAACAAATTCATATTCGTATATAGTGCACAAACATCACAAATAAATAAAAAACAACGTTACAAATTATTTACCCTTTATTCTTATTTGTTTTAACTATAACTAATCAGTTTTTACATAAATTATTTTTTTTTTATTTACCTGTGTCAAATCCATCACATTCAGATAATATAGTCGCTGACTATAGCTACTAAAACTATTGTCAACCACACTATAGTTAAAATTCTTTCTATAGTTAAATAAAACTATAGTTTACAACACTATCGGTGTATTACAAAAAAGTTAAATATGTATTGAATACTTCCTTTAAAAAGTTACGTTATAAACGCATCGCGCTCTCTAAATGTTCGCAATCTTGCTCTTTTGTCTCGCTTTGGTTAGGTTAGGTTAGACTTGCGAAAAAAGGATAACGCGAACTTGCCTCGGCCGAGCGCGATGCATTTTGTACGAAACCTTTTTAAAGCAAGTATTCAATACGTATTTAACTTTTTTGTAAAAAATCCGGATAGCTTATTAAAAACATGGGTTATAGTTATTGATATTTCTTATTAAAATGCGGTGAAGCAGTCTTCATTTGATATAACATTTTAAAAACAAATTAATTAAATAATTCTATACATGCTTAAAGTCTACAAAATCATATTTTTATACAATTTACAGTAAATAATCTGAGTTCTGTTGTATCACATATTTAAATTTTAATGACAATGGATATTCTTATAAAACAATTATATCAAAGAGTTCTAATACACTGTGGAGTTACATTCAAATGATATTAATTTTATATTTATATATAATATAATTATTAATATACTGATGCCCACAAATTGTCTGTTATTTTTTTTTAATTGAAAGTCACAAAATGTCAAGTTTTTTATATTTCATGGATTAGCATTTTCCACTTATTTTTTTTTTTAGATCGAATCAGTTTTATTCAAAATACATTATTAAACTGGGGTGTATTTTGTGGCATGATAGTACAGTGCTCGACAATCTTTTTGGACGCTCTGAATATAGATTGGATAGTACAGCGATCACCGACCTTTTTGTAAGCTCTGAATATAAAATAGCCTAAGTTTGGGCTTTTAGAAGAGTTTAATAAAAAACAAAGTTAAAATATTATTATAGGAATCTAAAATTGTCATTTATTTACTCCTTAAGATATCATAATGTTATAGAAACAATATAATATTATAAAGCTGGAAGGTTTGCTTGGTTAAATGCGCTAATCTCAGGAAATACTGGTCTGAGTTGAAAAATTCTTTCACTGTTAGATAGCTCATTTGTCATAGGTTATCATCACGTTTAGACCAATAGGAGCGGGGCACCAATGAAAAATGTTTCAAAATCGATATTTTTTCCATTTGAGAGCTTTTGCTGCGTGTTAGCGTTAGCCCAAAGTCACTATTGCAGCTAGTATAATATAATCGTATTTATAACGTGTTCTGCGCAGCTGTATTTCGAGCGGGCAAAAAGTTTGGCACAGATTGAAACTTTTGACAGAAAATCAAAAAAATATTAATTTTGTAACATTTTCGCTATTTTGCAGATATTTTTGATGATGGTCGATTTCAAAGGAGGTCTATTCACATAATAAGTTACTAAGTGAGTGAACATTTGGTGAAATGAGAATATATTAATTAACGTGGCTCTTAAGGTTGATATATAAATGTATACAAAGTATTTAGCCAAATAATTAGAAATATGATATGAATGAACTAACATACAGTAACATTAGAAACAATTATTATTAACATATTCGGATACTATATCAATTGACGTAAGGTCGATATCACAATGAGCATGAATTTCACAAAGACATCATGAAAAAAACCATTAAACGATTTCCAAATTTTTTTTTCTAAAACTGACTATGCTATTGGCCTACCAAGGCCTTAACAGCTTCACCGGACTACTCCCAAATTTAAAAGAGATTCAAACTTTTATAGTGTCTTTTTATGTTCAATACTAACTAATATGTAGTCATGCAATAGACACGTATAAGCCCCGATGTTCTACTGGGATATTTACTAAATCTCACCTATTTTGTCCAATGAATCAAGAAACACAAAATTTGTCAGACCAAGGTGTAACTGTTAACAAAAAAAAATGTGTTTGTGTACTTATGTACACGCGTTAGAAGTTATACTTCTTTGGCGTAACAAGATAAAAATCTTTTGAATTTAAATCTATTTTTTTCTATCCATTTTTTATCTCCTATTTAAATTTTTTAATACATTTTTTTTATCTTTCGCCTTATTCTACGTTTGTAGAAAAAACGACACTAACAATAGAAAAAAGGTATTTAATGCATTGAAAGTTTTAATACAAAGAAATACAAACAACAAACACAAAGCAACAAAATGTTGACTATAGCTAACTTCAGGGTGTCATTTTTTCATGACGGTGTGCTCGCGCATCGTAAAATTTACTCTCATCATTTTTCCCCAACACGCCAAAAGAAGTATAACTTCAAAAATATCTATAATCCTTTAGATTACCGTATTTTCGAAGTCTTTTTTTTTCGAACTGACTACACTATTGGCCTTTATTTTTTGGCCTTTACAGCTTCACCGGATTACAAATTTTCGAAGTCTTTAAAATATAAAAATGTTTCAAATACCTTAAATTACATCTTAACGGTACTATAGACAATTACACAACTATAGAGACAATTCACCTAACAATTAACGCACTAACATTTGAAGTGTCAAACACAAATATCATTCTAGAGTTTAAAAAATCTATTCTTATCTATTTCTTCCCTTTACTTTCTTTCTCGTCAGGGATATCAGCTAATAGCTTATTTAAGTCGATACCATCGAACTTAGGATTCTTTGTGTTTGACGCGTGGGCTAAGAATAACTCTTTAAGGAATTCCAATTCTTTTGTTAGAGTCTTCACTTTCTCTTCTAACATTTGATTTTCAGCTTTTAATTTACTGACTCTTGTAAACGTCTCTTGTGTACGCTGTTTCGATTTGTACCTGCTCTTTTTTACGGCCTGTAAAAATTAATCAAACAAACTAATGTTAATAATTTTTTATTCACGAGTTCTTCATTCCAATATCAGGTAAAAAAAATTATTTAAAACTTATTCCGTGTTATTCACAAAAAAGTTAAATACGTATTGAGTAGTTGCTTTAAAAAGGTTTCGTATTAAATGTACCGTGCTCGCTGAATGTTCGCCATATTGCTCTTTTGTCTCGCTTTGGTTAGGCTAAGGTGAAACTTGCGAAAAAAGGTAACGCGAACTTGCCGTAGTACGGTGAAGCAGTTAAGACCTTGCTAGGTGGATAGCGTAGTTAAATCGAGAAAAAAAAGGGCGAACTTGCCTCGGACGAGCGCTGTGCATTTAGCACGAAAACTTTTTAAACCAAGTATTCCATATATTTAACTGTTTTGTAATAACACTAATGGTATTTATTAAATTAAATATCAATACTATGTATGTTCCAAACCAAATTGTTAGATAGTAAGTTACGTTCAACTCATTAAAACATAGTTGACTCTAAATGAACTCTGTAATAATTTTAACATAACAAATATGGTTTTTAGATTTCAATATTGTAGATAAAATTGCTGACAATTCTATTTATATTTTATATTGAAGAATCTATTTATTATTTATGCAATAGAACCTCTGTAACTATCTTAAGATTCAAATAAAATCGAATTATTGATGTTTCAAGTTATAAAGGTTTAACTTGGGCTTGAAAAGAATTTCTAGGTGAAGTAAAAAAAAAAAAAACTAGGAAAATCATGTCTTAAACTTTAAAGTAAATAAAACTTATAAGAATGTGTAAACATACTATTAGCAGTATTCTCGAAGTATGTACTATACTTAGTCTTTCTACAAGCTATAGAGGTTATTCATTTCAATTAATCAAGTTGTAGAATAAAATACTAATGTGTTC
Source organism: Antheraea mylitta (assembly GCA_014332785.1). Taxonomy (NCBI): domain Eukaryota; kingdom Metazoa; phylum Arthropoda; class Insecta; order Lepidoptera; family Saturniidae; genus Antheraea; species Antheraea mylitta. The sequence goes on from JACEII010000037.1 coordinate 796,273, forward strand.
AAGATACAGAAGTCATACATGTTTTCTAATTATAGAGGAAAATATATACTCAAATACAGTGCAGGTGATTGTTTAGACCGTAGCAATATTTCTTGAGGACACTTTGCACTCGATTCTCGTTCTAAACCAATTTAAAAAATAGGTACATAATATTTGACCTAATTATCTAGAATAATACAAGGATTACACACAATCCTCTACGCATCTATGTTAAAGCATAGTGTCAATGACTGTCGGGTGATTTTACTTTCATTTGAAAGGGAATGTGGGAACATCGAGAATAAAAGAGAAGGGTTTATTGCCCGTTTTACTATCTAAAATTATTAACTCCGGGTCGCCCATTGTAGCTTTTGGCACCGGTCATTGCACTTAGCTTTATTATTTTATTAACACGTTTGTAGCTATACTTTTGACAGTCATAGAACAAACTTTAACTTAGGTTTTCTTGGTTGTTTATTATTAGTATTTGTTTTAGTATTCTTTTTTTATATATTAAATGCAACCAGGAAGTGTCATATCTTCGAATACTGGGAGTTTCTTTAGAAACTGTTTACACTCACACGGTATTTTCAACTATGTATGGGTTCAGATTCAAGTAAGGGAAGTACTGTGGTTTAAGGGGGCATCAATAAGAGATTCTATAAAGTTTTAAAAATATTACCCAGGTTCTACTATAACAAATGTGAATAAATGTTATTTTGACTGATCAAGAGATTGTTTAAATTAAAATATTGTAATCTTAGTGTACACTTATATTGTATTTTTTATTCATACGAAAATTATTCACATTATTTCAGCTTACTTCATTATTCCGATCCCTTTTGCGTCGATAGTCATCATCTTCATCATCAGCGTCGCTGACACCACGTCTCCCGCGTTTAACAGGAGGCATGTCGTAAAAGCTTCTGTCTAATATCATCAAACTAATTTAGTTCCCTGGCATTAACTCCAAGTATAGATGGTCAATTAAATTGATTGCTGAAAAGACATATATTTAGATTATGTACCTTTGATTAATGTACGGATTTATTAAAGATACTGGGCATATACAATACAAATGTTGTTTAAAAGAATAGAATCTTAAAAAGGACGGCTGATGATCCTTGTATATGTGGGAAGTGTACCTGTCAAAGTACTCTATTGACAGTACTGCGAAAACTGCTTGGAGGTTTCATCAATGTGCATGTTTTTGTGAGTGTGCCAGTATAAGCGTTTAAAGGTAGTTTCCATACTGTCTCTTATATGTATACTGTGGTAGTGTATTCTAATATAGGTTTCAGTTACTGCTATGAAACTGTGTTTTTGGTAAATGAATAACTTGTAATGAAATTATATGATGTTAGTGGAGCTTTTTCTAATAACCATACTAGTACCATTGGCAATTTGAAACTCTGTCACCAAAACCCTATAGGTGTTTCACTAATTACATATCTCTATAAGCTTAGCATTTTGCCATCTTGGATAATATTAATTAAAATACCAGTGCAGTTATTGGTCAAATGCTAAAACCTAATAATAATAAACATGATTGATGTTACAAAATAGAAGAAAATTGTAATACTGTCACAATGTTATGAAAAACTACAAGCTTGCAGTAAGTTTTACAATTATTTTAGATAAATTTAGTACTGTTTGAAATTTATATATCGAGCTTAACATGTTACCATCTTGGATTACATTGTTAATTGAAATCAGTTGAGTCTATGACGAAACAGTAAAGGCTACAAATAGTAATGAAAAGAACTAGTGTAACAAAGTATACATACAAATATAACATAGTATAGAGTTCTAATATCATTATAATGTTATGAAAAACTAAAGTTTATAGTGAATTTTACAGTTTTAAAACAAATTTGGTATTATTTTAAAATTATGCATTTACAATTATTTGGTCATATATATATTTCCTATCGCTTAATACTACAATCACATGCCACAATAATCTGCCTACAATAGATATCAAAAAATTAGAAAATTAATGTCTAGGTGGTAGAACCACCCTGAAGCTATTGCTGGTTTCAGCATGAGTGGGTCGGCTCGCCCGGGGTTATACCACCCTCTCACAGAAAACCAATGTGAGGTAACAGTGCTTGCATTGTTGCATTTCATTCAGTCAGTGAAAGCTCCGGAGGCCCACCTTCCCTCCTCTTCCTCCCTCTCCTCCCTTCCCCCTGTCGCCTAAAATAGCCTGGCAACACACTTGCAACTGTCCTGGTGTTACTAGTGTCTATGGATGGCAGTGATCACTTAACATCAAGTGGGTCACCTGTTCATTTGCCTCCTATTATATAAAAAAATATGCATGCAGATTAAATGCAGAAAAAGACATAGTTACATTCATACAGTAAAAAAGTACTGTAACCAAAAACAGGTCAAATCTAAATTAATATCAGCTAAGCTGCTGGCAGTAATTAGTTCATTTTATATTATTTTAAACTAGGATATTGCCATGTACCCCATCTAATGTTGAGTTGTTATTATAATTTGTGGTTAACACCAGTACAGGGTCACCCTAAGTAATTTCTTGTTACTATATGTTTAATCTATTTATAAAAAAGAACTCGTATCAGTTTCATGAGTTAACAAGTTTTATCAATTGTTGGTTATAACTTGTTGTAATAACAATCTATGTAATTTAATTAAAAAGCCTACTTTTTGTCCTGCTAGTGGGAAAACAACACTCAACCTTAACCTGTAACTTAAGTGTAAGTTGTGTATATAATTATTATTATTCTACTTTCTATATGAATTTAAACCAGGAACAATTGTGATCTTATTGTACATACAATAGAAATATATGTCACAACTGACAAGAGTTATAACAATGCAGAAATAACTACAATAATTATACCATGGTACAAAAATCTCTAATAAATGTATCATTTATTAACAATTTAATAAACATATTACTTAATACTTACCAATAAAAAAGTGTATATGAACTTATAATTGAATTTATTTCACTTCAATATTAAAAACAATTTTACAAGTTATCCAAACAATCTGAACAATTTTCCCAAACTGTTATGCAGATATTTTTGCTGGGATATTCAGTGCAATAAGAAATAGTCACCACAACAAATATACGTAATATATAACACCCAACCGATCATGTGTCGAAACAAATTATAAATAAAGGTATTACTCTTGAAAATTGTAATTAATTGTATCAAACAATGAAATTATGACGCAATCACTTCCAAAATATGATCAGACATTTCACAATACATTCTATCTGACGTAATTATGTATAAACTAGATGTTTTCCTTAGATAAGTTGTTAATTAACTTGTGCTGATAATTTAAAAGTCTAGTACTAAACACACTTTCAAAAATATCTAATATTCTTTAATAAAAATAGAAACAAAATTTACGTGGAATCAAATGTCAAAGCAGGTTAGTATTTTACACAGAATAATATTACTCCTAGCGGAGAAGAATAGCAACTACATACTTCAAAAATTCAAACAACAGCACACTAGTGCTACCAACTGAGAGCTCCGTAAACCACTGTATACCCTGAGAAATTTAAAAATTTATTATTTAAATATTTAAATAAATTAAATATTTATTACATATTTATTTATATTTATTTATTTATATTTATTACATATTTATTTATATTTATTTATTTATATTTATTTATTTATATTATATTATATTATATATTTATATTTATTTATTTATATTTTATTTATATATATATGTATATATATATATATACTTTTCGAAGAGTTACTATAGTCATGTTAAGCTTTGCGATGAAAAATCAATTTCGTGGGAGAATTATATAATACGTTATTCCACATTTTGTACATTTTTAGTCCCATGTTACAAAGGACATGTATTCGAACTTGTAAACAAAAGTATAAATGCTCTAATGGCGTCCTATCTCAAATTACTAATATTAAAAAACAAAGCGTCACTTTCACACTTGAGTCTCTATCTATGATAATTAATAGGAAAAAAAAACAGTTTCGAACAGAATAAGATATCACAACACTAAACAATACGGGTGGCACGAATAGTAAAATAAATAATTATTTCAAAATCCATCAATATATAAAGCAACCTGAAAAGAAAACGTAATAATCAGTGACAATCAGAATGACTTGTAAACATATTACCGGCCAATACCGGCGTTGTTCACGGTATTCATGTCTCACGATTGTATCTTCATTTGATACAATAATTACTATATACCATATCGTTAAAAATATAAAGTCGTTTTTACAAAATTCAATAAACACTACATACGACTATTCTCCTTGTGAATTACAATAATATTTCTATTGCTTTCTGTTACATAGCGCTGTTTCGACTTAACACATTGAGAGTGAGTTGACATTGGTTACAAGCAAAGCTGACTAACTGTGGTATTTTAGTCTTTATCTAAATACACTATTGCCAGCCTACTGTCTCATGTTATCCTACATTAATATCCTTGAATTTGGTTTTCGATCCGAAATTAACACCCAAGTGTGTTATTTTAACTCTTAAGGAAACCGTTAGATATTGTAGTGATAAAAAAACACTTGTTTTCAAAATCTTACTAAAGCTTTCGATAAAGTTTCCTATAAGTTATTATGAAGCAAGTTGATAAAATCGGTTTACCCAGTGAACTTTTTTAGCCATTGGTATGGATATAAAAAAAAAAATGGATATTGAGTGTAAGAAACGACTAATATTTACTAGCTGGATTGTGAGATGAGACAGAAAGATATACATTCATCGAAACTTTTCAACCAGTATGTTAATGAACTTATCTTTCAATAATACGGAATTAATGCTAGATAATTAACAATCAAATGATTAAATAGCATAGTCCGGTAAAGCTTTTTTTTTTCGAAATGTAAACGCTCTTGACCTGGAAAAGTCTTTACAGCTTCACCGAACTATACTCCGGTGAAGCTGTAAAGGCCTTGCAAGACCAATAGCGTAGTCAGTTCGAAGAAAAAAAAAACGTGTATTACCTCCTGTCCTCCTCAATTCTTTAGTTAGCGCTTTGAGAATACTTCTGTTTGCAAGAGAGATATACGCTAATAAAAATGATTTAAAACATAATACCAAAATGCAAAGATGTTCAATACAATAACATTTTGTTCTGTAACATTTCTCTTGTAGGAATATATATTATATCTCTTTAGAGCCTTTAAAACCCTTATAATTAGAGGGAAATTTTCAAATGTGGCTATAGAGATACAACAAAATTGACACATTTGAAGTTTCTCATTTACAGTAGCAGAATTAATATCCACGAGACGCCATTATTTGAAAGTTGAAATTATTCTTCTTTTTTTTTTGTCGTTAGTCCTTTTTAAAGGCTATTATTACTGCCATTTAATAGTTGTAGTTGACGACTAGGTTCGATCTGCTAGTATTCGAGAGTCAAATAATTTTTATTTGTCTTTGGTGCCATGTTTTGGTGTATCTTAAATTATTTGATATATGTATATGGTTTTAGTTATCCTTATTAATATTATAAACTAGATGACTCGGTGTACTTCGTATCACCTATCTTAACGAAATAAAAACTCTCTCTTCGCTAAAAATGTTGATCGGTAATGTCAGACTTTGCCATTTTCATAGGTTTGTTATACAACACAAAATGTAAAAAAAATTACATCAAATGTCTTTGAAAAGATAATGTGAGTCTAATAGTTTTTCAAAAAAAAAATCCAAATACTTTTAAAATTATTAAGTAGCTATGCATTGCCCGTTTCGCTAAAAGTGGATCAAACTGCAGAACAACCTAAGTACATGTCTCTGTTCTTGCAACTATCTATTGCGTTATGCTGAATGTAGAACAATAACCGCAGATTGCTTCCATTTTTTTTTATTTGGTCAATTCTTAATCCGAACAAAGCGTATTTATAGTGCTAAACTACAAAAAATTCATTTCAAGAACAAAATTATGTCAAACTAAAAGTGATACACTGGATGGCAAAAGCTCTCTAAAAATATAATCCCCGAAGAGCTAAAAGAAGTAGAAATGATTGAAGGAAACCAGGAGCAAACATTGCCGGTGTTCTGGTACACCCAGACTTATCGGAGTCACCAGTGCCTACCGCCAACATCGCCGTTGCATCCCGTCGAGCCGAGTTCTATCTACTCGCCTGGATTGCCTTCGCCATCAGATTGATCGATATGTCGCCTACCGATAAAATTTTCATAACTCTCGGAATTTATAAATTAAAGTTTACCTACAATAAAATTATTGTATTTACTTGAAGTTTATTTCTTACGCATTCCTACAAAACCGATATTGTGTGTGTGAAATTTCTCAATGAAGACTTTTTTTATTTGCCTTCCAAACTAATGACAATTACCAAAATGTGTCAACACAATGACAGACATTTCTAAACGAACCAACAATGACAATTATCAAAATATTAAAATTTAAATACACGATAATCCGAGATCCGACTAATTTGCATAGTACCTGGACGACCGAGCCTAGCTCGGTTCTTTAAAAATCATTTTGAAATTAAAATAAACTGTTAGGTTTGCCTTACAAAATTAGCATTTTATTTTACACAAAAAATATATTTAAAAATGATATCTCTCTTGCCGTCACTCGGATTCGCACTGAGGTTCAAGGGATTTTCGAAGCAGCCTATTTCCATCTGCCCATCCGATACGCTCAGATGTGCCACAAGGCTCAATACTCGCGCCTACGCTCTTCAGTCTGTTCATCCAGAGACCTATCTGAGCTTCCGGGAGTTGAGGTAGGTTGCTATGCTAATGATACAGCTATCTACGCTACTGACTGGAGGCTGGAATGGCTCAGGGAACGCATCGGAAAAGCCGTTAGCACACTCGGTGATTGGTTTATTCGATGGTGTATAGAAGTAAATCCCGAAAAAAGCGTCACGATATTTTTCGATCCTAAGAAACGTGCTAATAATCTAACGCCATTCAGGCTATACGAAACTGAGACACCTTGGGCCGGCGAGGTCAAATATCTCGGCATCACTTTAGATAAACGCTTAAATTTCGTTTCCCACACAGATAGAGTGCGAAACAAAGCCGCTATGGTCTTGGGTCGTCTCCATCATTTGCTTTGTAAAAAGAGCAAAATGTCCCTCAGACATAAACTCACTTTATATAAAACTTGTATCCGTCCGATTATGATGCATAGTTGTCCGGTCTTAGCACACGCGCAAAATCGTACTCATAAGTTGCAGGTTCTCCAGAACCGAGCCCTACGTAAAATCACCGGTGCCCCATGGTACGTCCGGAATAAGGATCTCCACAGGGACTTGGAGATGCCTTTTGTCTGGGCGTATATAAAATCACTCAAACGTAGTTATTTCGAAAAACCCGTGAATCATACCAGCCCGTTAGTGGTATCCGCCGCGAACTATGAACCCGTACCCAACGCTGCGCAGTATAGAAGACGACCGCGACACATTTTTACCGACCCTCCTGATTCAATCACGTCAGCGAACGATCAGTACCAGCCTGTCTCTCCAAACAGAGCGTGTACACGCCCACGCCCGCGTAACCACAGATCACGCCGCCGTGGTCTGGGGGTAAGTTTCGCTCCCGCACACCAGTTTAGGCCCCCCTCGGCAGCGGCTCAAGCCTAGGTCCGTTCCCTAGGCGTGAAGCCCTTGAGTACGCTGCTCACGCGATACAGTGACACAAAACCTTACATCACTGCTACAACATCATACACATCACCTATACACACGTGCACGCCTACACACTGTTTTTCTTTTTAAGCGAAATAAGCGATAAAGAGTTCTACCCTTATTTTTCCTTATCCTATCCTATATAGTTTTGAGGAATTTTTCCAACACAAAATGCATATAGGAGTTGTTGAGGCACGCAAGTTTGGTACACATGCATGTGTCAATAACTCATATACGTATATCTAGATAGCTTAGTTTAGGTTATCTCAGATAGGTCGCGTTTTTTGCACAAAACAGACGATAGCCCAAGCCGAGGTGTCCCGTGCACCCTTGAGTTAGTCGCCCAAACATCCCAAATCGGCTGAGTGCCTTTAGCGCTCGCCTCAATAGTTCGGTGAAGCTGTGAAGGCCACTCCAGGTCAACAGCGATTTCATTTCGAAAAAAAAAAAGATTTCCATCTGAGCTATTTTTGTTTTGACAGCGGCGGCGAAACTTTATATTCTAGCTATATTTTTTCAATGCCTGAAAACTTATAATAATTTAATAAAGAAGTTTTCTGTTAATGAGATCTAGCTAGATCGATTTATTGTTCCTGAAACCACCTACATACTAAGTTTCACGGAAATCACTGACGCCGTTTCCGAGATCTTGAATATATAACAGTATAGAAGAATTGCTTGTTTAAATGTATTAGATAGATAAAGCCAAGCTTCACAACCTCTATGAATTAACAAAAACTAAACTTTTTCTTAATGTGTTTATTTAAAATACTAAAACTCGTCAATATATGATAGACTGGAGTTTTTGGCGGGATCTTGGAATGTCATGTAGGTCTTTATATTTTATCCAGGATCTTGTGTTATTTGGCTCTATATTGTGTAATGTTGGTGGTGCTTTACGTAATAAAGTTTGGTTATTGTGCACAAGTGAAGTGGATCGGAAATAATACCACGGAGAATGGATTCTGACTTGCCACAAAAACTCCCAGGAAAGTTCTAACAAGATGGTCACCATTTTGTTAGTTCACTGAAATTATATCAAGAAACTTGTAACATCGTTACTCACTCGACAATGGCATGAATAGTCTACTAGAAGACTTGTTGCCAAAAATAAAAGAGAAGAATATCTACCATCGAAAAGAGAAACAAAGAAAATGATATAATTTACTATATTGCTTTCATCTATTTATATGTAGATTTTTAAATATAAATTCAGTGCTGTAATGTGTTTGTAGTTTATATATAAGAAAGTAAATTTTCAGCAAGTTGGTTAGAATTGTGATGTGCTTTCTTTGATACGCTTTGTTATCTGAACGGGTTGATGGAATTTTCTTACATACAGAGTGTTGTAGGATTCGCTTTATTCGTGGAAATTAAATCTTTATATATAAGTATATAAATTTCTTCTGTACGTGAGCATGCCACTGAACTCCTCCAAAACGGCTGGACCGATTTTTATGAAATTTTGTGTGCGTGTTTCAGTGGAACCGAGAATGGTTTAGATTCACAATTAGACCCGGTAGATGGCGCTGCGGTAGAGTTTTAGGATTTTTTTTATTACCAAACCAGAACAACGTCTGCCGTTCTTCGCTCCATGTGTGTGACTAAACTACTCCTGACTGGACAGATTTTGATTAAATTTATATATGGGCTCAGGTGGATTCAAAAATAGTTTAGATTCATAATTGGACCCGGTAGGTGAAGCTGCGGTTGCCTTTAAGGATTTTTTATGTGAAACATCTATAGGCGCGGATAATCCTGATTGTTGGCGTGGTGTCTGTGTGAGACGTGGCGACGTGATGCCATGCGTGAGCGATTGTGCGCAATCTCTCTTGCCACAATGAGCTCGCATATCTATGGTATAATTTGAGCATCGTTAGATTCGAACAACTTCCATGGTTCACATCTGCCTGGCGTTCCATGGCAGCTCATTTTTTTAATAGTTAAGGGTGGCCAGCGTTCTCCTCGCCCGCTAGGTGTATTTAAATTTCATATTTGCGCAAAAGAAAAGGACCATGAGGGGCTTAAGTTTTTATAAATCAATTAGGGATAGAAAAAAAAAACAACTGATATCTGACCACAATATAATTTTTCATCACGTTAGACTAACAATTTAGGTAAATCTTATTTACACATTAATAAAACTGAAGCATCGAATGCTAAAAACGATCTAATACTGTGAATGCTAAACCATTTTAACCATAAAATTACAAACATACATACCTACTTACATGAAAAGTAAGGAAGGAAATATATCTCGGTTCACTATTAATACATTATAACATCTCTTCAAATGTAATAAACACGATATTATATAATTAATAACAGTTGGAAGTTGCTGTTATGCGTTATTTATTATTTAAAATTTTATTAGATTTAAATTGTTAATTAATAAAAAGAAGAAAAATATTTTATGACGTAATAGGTTTTCTGATTATTTGGTCAAATATTTTATGAATAAACGATTGATTAAAAAACTACGTTAAAGAAAATCAATTCATTAAAAATAAATGAAATAAATCTAACAATTTATATTACATTTTATCTATATCTTATCACAGAATATATAATAATCGAATTGCGAGAATTATGGTATAAGGTCCAATTATATTATAACTAAAAAGCTGTAGATGCATCATACGTGCTTAACCTTTCGTTAAAACTTGGCTAGTTAGCTTACTTTTGACAGCTACCCGTCGATCCGCTCGTATTTAAGCAACATATAACTATTTCTTTTTTTACCACAGATATTAATAATACGCCATCTTACTTCCATATTATATCAAAGACAACGTGGCGTACAATACCACTTTACGTATGTGTGCGTTATCGTGCCATTTGATTTGTCAAAATATCATGTAAGTAATGCTTTCTAGTTATAATATCATTGATAAGGACCCAATAATATGTAATTAGAGTTGTCTTTTCAATAGCCGATTTTATACACATATTATTAAAAAAACAAAATTTCGATTCACCTATTCTTTAAAAGCGCCCGAATAGCTCTAACAGTCTTGTATATAAACTAGAACATTGAACAATATTATTATATAATTTTAGAATTTATTAAGTTTTTAAACAAATAAATCAACGGATTTTACAATCAAACGATTACATTGAGAACGACACAAAATATTCTATACTGTTACGTAAAGATATTGTCTTTGAATATTCGTATCCATTTATTTTAATGTAATATATATTACTTACATAGTACCTTAATACGTATCTACTAGAAAGTTTTAAATATATAATTAGTGTATCATATACCTAATGAGAGTTGTATGTTTTTCGTTGAAAATTTCTAACCTTAAATTTGTTTTTCAAGGATTTCTTATTGGCGCTTTTACACGTACTATCAACTACTAGATCTTTATTTTAAAACAATCCTTGTTAGTTTTTATAAAATGACTGTGTATTTCGTTACATTTTTTGGTCTACTCTGAAATATCCTTAGGCATTCTAAAGTATTTCAATTCCTTTTCACTCAATTCATACTTAATAACGGATAACCTATTCTGTTAATAAAATTGATTTTATTAACAATAAATCTCTGTAAAAACAATATTTGGCACAAAATAATAATGGTTACCTATTCATACAAATTTTTATTCTTTTTTTTATATCATAACAGGCAAACGGACAAGTGGGTCACCTGATGTTAAGTGATCACCACCGTCCATAGACACCAGCAACACCTGAAGAGTCACAAGTGCGTTGCCAGCCTGTGTTGGTGAGAAAGGACGAGGGGAAAGGGAAAAAGAGGAGGGGAGGTGGACCTCCGGCGCTCTCGCTGACCGAACGAAACATAACAATACAGACACTGTTACTTTACGTAATTGTTTCTGTGTGTCGGGTAGTACAACCTCAGATGAGCCGACCCATTCATGCTCAAACCAGTTATAGCATCAGCGTCGCTCTACCACCTACCATTCATTTTGGCTCTCAAATAACACGAAATTTATAATAATATATGTACTACTTAATATCTATGAATCAAATAACTATATAAATAATGGTATATAAATACAAAGTGACAATATCTAGTATTAACGAATAATGACAAATCCGTAACAGGAACATTTTTACATACAATTTAATTAATGTGGTCTCTACTGTAAATTCCTTAACTCCTCCACCAAACAATTCAGTTAAAGCCAGCGTATATGAGTATCAAGAATTTCTATTACTAAATTATACATTCAGTAACAACCGAATAATCCTTCACAATGTTTTCAAGAATTATTCATTATTTTTTACAAACAGAATCTTTTTTATGCGACCAGTATAAAGCAATGGGGAAGCACAGGCAAAGCTAATCACAGATGGTGCTTACATCGCTGGTTCATGTCAATGAGTTGTCAACAGGTACTCGGTGGTTGTCAATGTCAAACAAGTGTCATCGTGATAATTTAACCTTACCTTGTTCTACGCTATTTGTATTAGTAGGTTTTTTTTATTAATAATCATGTATTCTTTAATGACTATAGCCAGTTTAAAAAAGCAGTTAAAGAATAGGAATGCTTTCTTAACTCGACAAAAGCTGATCTTATACTTATCTCTTTATATTCTATATTATCTATATTATATTCTCATCTATGAATGTGCGTATTTGCTTGACAATACGCTATAAACACCGACCACAGACTATTAGTCGTAAAGGTACCAACGACTGTACCCCACCTAACGGGATAAATAAGCAGTGCACCTCCCCATTAAATTTCCGCTCTTACTAACATTACAAATACAGTTGTTATGTGTACTCTGTCGGTCTGTTACTTTTTAACTAAGATTCTCAACGGTTCTCAATGGATTTTGGCATTGAGATTTCCTGAAATTTACAGTAAGACATTGGGTACCTTTTATGTCAATGACAAATGTCCTCAAGAAGTGATACCAGACACTTTAAAACAAATTTATATAACTTAATAATTCACAGTAGAAACCACACAGATAGTTGTACTATCTTACATTTTCTTAAAGATTCAAAGATATAACCTCCGTTTTATGTCTAAGCTCGCGACTTGTACATAATTACCTTTTGGAAATGAATAATTAATTATATAAGTATCTTAGTATTACTCAAGAATACTTAGATATTCTAGAAAATAGTCTTAAACGACCGAAATTATTATTTAGTTTAATATAGTAATTTAGTTGTTACTGTTAGGTATCACAATTAGAATGTAATAGGATATACAAATAGAAATAGGATTTACAAAGATTCATAATTGTTATACCAATATTTTTGATAATAACTTATATGGAACTTTAGATGTCGGCAACACATTAGTATAATCAATCCCTTTGTATTTTAACATCAAAGGCTAATAATAATAGTTTATTTCTTGGATAATAGCTTTTTCCGTATCACGGTTTTGTTACAACTAATTGTAAGTGTTCGCTGTACTATACCTTCCTCTTAACACTTCAGCGTACACGGAAGAGTAAAATTATGCAACTAATGAACTAGTAGATACCTATCATTCGCAGCCATTCGTTTTATTATATAACAACTCGACTCCTTGTCTAGAGTTTAAATATCAAACTCGTATAATAGGGATGGCAATCTGAGATTGAATATCAATTTTTAGACATAGAAAAAACGATACATTTTATCGATTTTAAACATCGAATCTATTCACTGAATCGAAATCTGACACTATGATCTTGATTGGCTTTTTTTCTATGTAAATAAAAATATAACCCGATACAATAATTTATAATTTTAAAAAATCTAGAACAAAGCTCAACAAAAAAGGAAAAAATGAACAGCTCTATTTTTTATTAATTAATTACAAATACCACGATTCAGATCGATTTAAAATTCATATTTTTTACGAAGAATCGCCATCCCTACCGTATGGCATGTAGGTTGACATTTCTTTTTTTTTTATTCGTTTTTCAATGTAGTAAAAGATTTTGCCATTGTCAATTTATCATAACAAACCGTTTATAATGTAGAATTAGATAACAAAAGTTATTTATATATTTTGATTTTGAAGTTTTATAACATTACGTAGAGATTACACAATACTGAATTTTTATATTGTAATGAAACTGATAGCCATATATATTTAAATACTACGATTTCTCACAAATATAATAAAGCGTACGCGCCATGAGCAAACATATTTTACCAACACACGTACAAACTAGCTTAGAATCAAGAAGTTAGAATATAAAGTGTCTGTATACTATAAAGATTAAGTCTGAGCAAAGATTTGTTCTCTCGTCTTTATATCTTAATTATAACGATATAAGCGTAATTACATACTTATGAAACGCTTTATTTGCGTATTTCGATGAAATTTAATGTCGTAGAGCCTCTAAACTTTATCTACCATATTTTAGTAACATTTTCTTAACTACATTGCGTTAAATATTACACATGAGCTTCGTATGATGTCAGTATTATTAGGGTTATTGATCAATTTAAACCCGATTCAAACAGTGTCATAAATTGTTTCTATTCGGATATTAATTTAATATATTAAATTCAATACATATTAAATACGAGTCGTTATGTACTGTTCAATTTAATACCTAATTATTTAAGAATTCAATATGGAAATAAATAGGTAATAGCAAGCTCTGATTTAAGGAAAAACATCTGGGCAAGACAGTAAAAATTGGGAATACCTTTAAATATCTTACTTTTAGGCCTAGTAAGTGACATATTCCAATTTCGATATAGAAACTACATGCTTTATATATGATAATTAAACCAACTTTGGGAATTATTATTGAGCTTACTATGATACATCGATAAATCGAAGACTTAATAAAATTCCGAATTATCTAAAACAACTTGAATAGACATACTTAGGTTCGGGGGCGGATTCAGGGTTCATTAACGAGGGCCCTAAGCTCTGAAATAACTACATTTTTTTTTTAAATAATGATAACCGCCTAAAATTATAAGTAATTATAATTCACGTTGAAAGTGGATTGGGGCCCCAGTTCCTTTCTAACTACAGAAAAATGCAAATGAAGACTCTGCTTAAGTAAAATCTATAGACTAACCTAGCTCCAATAACAGTCGAGAAATTGAAAAAAAATTAAATGAATGTCGTTAGTCAGTCGATTAGTGGTACGCATCATTGTGGTAGAGGCATTTGGGTCTTACGACACTGGCACAACCATTTTATAATGCGAGCGTTTCGCTCCACCACGCTTGGTGGCTCTGTGTTCCGGCTGATCTGTTTCTGTACGCCCGGGCCCTGAACCTGTGATAAAAAAAATGCTATCTATAGAAATTTGTCGTTTCACTTACCTTAAACGCTATAGAGATGAGAAAAATACATAATTGTTATTTTTTTAATACTACTGAATCCACCTACTAGATCATTCTTTTTATATCCGGTCAATTAATGATTTTTTTATTTGAAAATAAAAAATGAGATTAGGAAAAAAATTCTTTCAAGTATATAAACAAGATTTTAAATTGACATTACATAGATTCTATCTATTAATATAAGTAGGTAATCTGTTATTATCTATCCCATTTCGAACATCTTTTCGTTTGTTACAAAACTTCATTTACTAATATTAAGTAAGTAATTTAGCGATTTTTAGCCCAGTATAAGATAAAATAAGATTGTATCTACTTTTTTATTTCAACAATACAATTTATAATATTCCCTCCCCCATCTACACACATCCACCCTCTACGATTATTAAAGTCACAGTTAAATGCCATCCAATTATCCAATTATATAATCGGATGTCAAAAATGTCATTTCTAACTGTCAAGGCAAACTGGTTTGGCAGAATTGTAGAATTGTCCACAGAGAGGCATAGTCTAAAGAAAAAAATCTGGATTACACGTGTGTTTACACGGGTGACTGGTTGAACACTCGCAATAGTAATAGAGGATACTCAGTACTCGATTCTCGCCCTAAATCAATAAACAAATAGCTGCTTAATATTTAACTAAATTATCTGAAGAAATACAAAAATATCCCGGTATAAAAGTGTACTCACCGTGTAGTCAGCTGCGGCGGCAAGCTGATTAGAGTCCACGGTAGAGGCTGATGAGAAGAACACGGGACTATCCGGAGGCCCGTCTCTAACTAGAGCATCGTACTGCCTCGGTTCAAGGCCCAAACGTTCAAAGAATTGTTGCAACCTCGAGGAGTCCTCCGTAGGAGTGTCCGGGGAGTCTCCACCCTCACACGGGGCCGAGGCTGGGCTCCGACCATCAGTACGTCTATATCTTAAAGTTCGCTATAGTTACTCATGAGTTGTGCTACATACTAATACAGCGGTTCTCAAACACCGTGTCACGACACGTTGATATGTCAAGTATGTCGCGAGATTTACAACTCTATCTTTCGTTCACTTTATACTATCAAATATTTTGCACGTATGCTGTGAAATTGAAAAGGGTATGTTAGTGCGTCGCTTAGTAAAAAAGATTAAGAACCGCTGGCCTAATATTACCTCATGCGCACGGTAATATAAATTACGTTATTATGAAAGGACTCGAGAGTTGTTCATTGTTCGCAAGAACTAAGCATAAAGTGCGTTGCGACCTGTTGAGAACTAATTTTGTATTACTTGTCAAACAGCTGCCAAGGTACTTTAATAATTACTTGATGTGGTGATCGATTTAACGGGTCGGATAGGTACTATGGCTACATTATTTTAAGTTCATTAAACATATTAATGTGCAGTGGTTATTAAACATTTAATGTTTTTTTTTTGAACTAACTAAACTATTGGCCTAGTAACGCCTTAACAGCTTCACCGGACTACAGGAACATTTAATGTACTTCTAGACATATGACATGTGGTAAGATAAATCACAAGAAAATGCATGTTCCATATTACACGTGACATATAAAATTCACATAAAACAAGCTAATACAATTCCGTCATTTTCAATGTATGCGAAATACATAAAGAAAAAGCGAGAATCTGAGAGAAATTTAATTTTATCCTCAACTATCTTAAAGTTTAATTTACTTGAAGTTTTCTATAGCCTTAAAATAACTTTACGCGAGCAGTGTGTTATTATTAACTGTCACAACGTAAAATATAACTGATTGTGATATATCACATGTGATGTAACAGTGATAAAAACATCACGGCGTTATTTTTGTATTATAATACGGAAAGTGGTTGCATTTATATTTGAAGGTAAAAGCACAGTATGATCTAAAAACAACGGTGAATTATGGAATTTTTTAGTGAAAAAAAAATAATTATAAAATAGTCTAATTGTTTATGTAAGACCTACCTATCTGAGATATCTGATTTCGACCGCAGTATAGGCCTCGGTTTACGTTGTTTGTATCGTAAGCACCTCTGGCGTTTGAACGTTCCGAGTGGTGAGGTGATCTCTTCATTTTGACAAATCTGAAAGTGACATATATAATAGAAGTACAAAACAGGTGAACAATACACCCGTTACACAAACATTCGTAGGGTGTTTTGCCACCCACCTCCGGTGCCTCTCGTTATATTCAAGAAGCGAGACTACAACACGACCGGAACATTTAGATTACCGCCACCATATTAGAACAATACATTGATACTAGCGCCAACATATTAAAGAGACACATAGACACTAGCACCATTTTATTAAAGATATATAAATAAGAATTATTATTATGTAAATTTCAATGAGACATACATAAGAACTGATATTATTGATTTATTACTTGCATAACATTCGTTTGCTGATTATCATTACTTAAAGTATTTTTTTTATATTTTATATATTTTTTAAAAGGTAGATGTCGGTGATATATACGCCTTCTTATGTAAAAAGTATTGCAAGGAGAAGCTGTGCCCAAATAAAGAGTGAAAGTAACTACGAAGTGTTTATTGGCATCCTGACTGCATCGACCATGTGTTATACACTCATAACAACTGTATAATTTGGTAAACTACGTTAGTGACTGATGTATTGTTGGCGTCTATGGTTTATATATTTAATCATTTTTTAAATTTTAATATCTACCGTTTGTGATTAACACATATGATTATTTTTTTCGTCTAGTCTCTTAATTATAGCAATTTTGAAAATGAATTAGTATTTTTATGATAAAAAAACAAAGAGTAAAGCACAAATTATCATACAAAAATAATTTGCACCAACCTGTGACGCGTTCACGTATTCTTGTTTCTCTTCCATACGCGGACGTAGGCGCATCTCTTGATATTGTGGCTGTTTGTTTATAAGCTCAGAGTTCGGTTCGTGGTATCTAAAAAAAATAAACCAATCTAAATTGCCAATCTTATTGACCGCTATGAATACGGCGTAAATACTTATTATACTAGATGTATAAGAAGGAAACAACTTAAGAATAAATAAATATCAATTTATGTTCCTCTAATCAAATTTAACTTTATGTTGTATTAAACACTTAGTAACGTTCAAGCTCGAGCTTAACGATATATCCACAGCGACCTAAAAGTTTAAAAAAGACTGTAGATACAAAAACGCTTCAGCAATATATGATAACAAAGACTTGGTAATAGCATAAACAATAGTGGCTCTTTCTGATTTATCGCGTTTTGTCATTACCCAACGTATATCCAACAGTAACGCAAATGTAAAAAAATTAAATTTACATTAAAATTTATAATTAAAAATGTGTCATGTGTACCATAGTAGGCGAGGAATATATCACGTATCACAGCTATTTTTCACGTGATATATCACATGAACATCCACAATGCATGTTAGATATAATAACAAAATAATTTTGAAAATTTATAGTATACGCACATATATCCAAAAGGTAGTTGAGAGCGATTGTGTAGAAAGGGCATGACGGCAGAAGAAAGCATCACACCGTTTCCTGTGACGCCATAAAGATATTTTTTATTGTCAAAGTAATAACTATGAAGTAAATTACCTCCCGTAATCTCTGTTGCTAATGTAATCCTTTCTGCCAATGTTGAGACATTTCGTGGGAGCTTTGTAAGTACACTCGTAATCTCCATAGTTATAAACTGGAGGCTCGTCTTGAAATTGGGGAGGAGGTGCACTTGCCTGTAGAAGGAATTAAATTTATTTAATACCTAAACTACATATTACAGAACAAAGTCTTCCGCCAAGTCTGTTTGCGATAAACTCAAAACCTACTGAACGGATTTTCATGCGGTTTACACCAGTAGATAAAGCAATTCTTGAGGAAGGTTTAGGTATAATTTATCAAGGTTTTATGAACAGAGCGGGATAACGTCCGCCGAGGGCAGCTTGTCAGAACGTTATAATCTACTAAGTGAGGTAAATTCTATTACACAATTTTTACATCCATGTTATTTAACGAATCGTATGAGCACGTGCCTCCATTTGATACAATTTTGGTAAATTTTAATTATACCTACATTATATATAGCAGACTAATAAATACCCGTGAATTCGTCTGCGTCCTTTATTTTCTTAACAATATATTTTATGTGCAGAGGAAAAACGATAATAAGCACACCGCTTAGTGCTTATTAGCATTATAGCTTCTTAAAACTTTAGTAGATAAGGACCAAACTATGCATTAAAACAAAAAAAAAAAAAAATGAGCGAAATTTATCCAGTAGTTTTTGCTTAACGCGTACACAAGAGGATTTCTATAATTCCTTATATATCTCTATAATTTCTTTATTTATATGTGTGTAGAGTAGATGATACACGCAACTTTTTATTTAGTGTAAGGATGTGTCTCGGGCACCTGCGTACTGTAACACTGCTTTTTTAGTTTGTACGGAGCTGTATTTTTTTTTTTTTCATAAAAGTGGTATAAGTTACTCCTAATAACATCAGCTATTTCTGTTAAAGTTCCGCAAAATTGGTGCAACAGTTTCGGAGATTAACCAGAACAAACAGGCAGATTTTAATATTAGACATTTTAATAATTTTTTTAACTTTGCCATCTGGCAAGACGATATGCGTAGCCATGATATATAGCTTAGAGTTTTTATTTTATACATTTAATTAGCGGCCTCGGCGGACGTTATTCTACCCTAATTATTAAAATACCCTTGTCAAGTTATATACTGAAACCTTCCTAAAAGATAACTTTGTTACTTGTACATTCTTATTATACGTATAGATTTTTAAAAATGAACACGTTACTTGGAAATGTATGCCGACACGTGGTTGTGCGGGGTAGTGTGCGGGGGGGTGCGGCAGGTGCACGGGCGGCGGGGTAGGTGGGGACGGGGCGCCGTCCTGGAACTGGGGGGGCGCGGACACATAGCACTCCAGTTCCGCGTGTCCGTACTCGGGGTAGTATGAGTTGTAACGACTGCAACCAACCGTACACAGCCACCATAGTATATATCACGCATCACTGTTATTTATCATGTGATTTAAAAAATAACTCATCACGTGATAAAACACCATAACACCTGTTACACGTGATAAAAATATGATTACATTTTTATATGAAACAACGAAGATAAAATTCGTTATAATTTATAGAAATCACATTTCGGTTATATGTCTTACGAGGTATTAATTGATGTTATCGAGAAGTTGTTAATCATGGTCGTTTTTAATACATGTACAGAGGTTAGTTTTCTCCAGACACATTTCGTTCACGTAATGATTCAACACTATCAATAAATATATTGTCAGTAAAATCTGTTAAACATGATCCTTTGGAACATTATTATAAAAACTAACATCATAACCTAAAAAAATTGGGGGATGTCTTATTTGTGATAATTTCCGGTACTGTATATATAGAACAGAAAGAGAGAGTGAAAGGGAACCCGTTGTTGGTATTGGTAATACCTGACATGTTCGTGGTCATGCTGCGTGGAGGAACCGGAGTCGGTGCGATGGGGTTGTGGGTGGGGATGCTGCGCGTGGGGTGGAGCACTACGTTGCGTGTAATGTCCACTAGAGCCCCCCGAGTCACGAGCAAATGACGATCCACAACGACTGAAATACCATTACACACTTACCTGGACCGATTGTTACTTTGCACTTCTAGAATTGATTGGTCATTGCCACGTCTTAGTGAAACAAAATACTTTTGATTTTATTCGCTCAACATGTATCTGAAAATGTTAAGACTGAAACTCGTGGTTTCATTTTATACAAGCTCTCGCTTTTCTAGCGTTCCAGTAATAATGGTTTACCCCTTGGCAACAGTTATAATGTGAAACATCTATAAGCGGAGAGTAAACAGATATTTCACATCTGCCAGGCGTTCCGTGACGGCTTTATTTTTTTCTAAAATTTCAAATTAAGAAGATTGAGATTAAAGGTATGGTATACCCTACCTACATATTCGTGATGATCGGGGCGTGAATGCGTAACAAACAAGCTAATTTTCGCACTTATAATATTAGTAAGGATTATTACTACTTTTTGAGTATACATCGCGCAAATAAAATCAAACGTATTTTGTTTGAGCGAGCCGTGGAAATGGCAACGGCCAAATAATTCCATACGGAAGTACGAAGTAACACCAATGAAATAATTATTACGGTTTTTTGCAAACTAACATCATATATCATCAAAAAACATTATCTATAATTTTATCACCGGTTCTCAACCTTTGCTCTTCAGTAATGCACTAGAGGAGGACGTACCTGTTATAACACTGATAATTATCTTCGCCAGGTGAAGGATGTTCGGAGAATGCTTCACACGACGATATCAATGAGGAGTGATTTGATCTAGAAATATATATTAAAACAAATTATAATTGTTGATCCGTGTTACATTTAAATAACTGGAGACACAATGCCGACCCTTCCGCTTTCCGACCCTTTCCCACCTTCTTTCCATTCGCTCCAATTCAACACAAATATCATTTAAGTTTAAAACAGTGAAAACTCTATCGATTCTGAATTCGTAAAGATTTATAAAAGATAAATATATCATAGCGAGTGAATCTATACAAATCTTATAAATAGATCAAGTTTGAGAGTTTGTCACGTTGTAGGGGATATAATCTCAGGAAGTACTGGTCCGATTTGAAAATTTTTTTCAGTGTTATATAGTTCAATTATCGAGGAAGATTATAGGCATAGATATATTTCATCACCTAAGAACAATAGGAACGGAATGCTAATGAACAATGTTTCAAAACCGTTTTTTTTTCCTCTTGATCTGCTGCTGCGTGTTAGCGTTAACCCAAAGTAACTAATCCACGCGGACAAAGTTTAGGTAGTAGTAGGTGGTAGAGCCCCGCTGAAGCTATTTTTGGTTTCAGCATGAATGGGTCGGCTCCTCCGGGGTAGTACCACCCCTCTCACCGATAACCGACGTGAAATAACAGTGCTTCCATTGTTGTGTATCGTTCGGTCAGTGAGAGAGCCGGAGGCTCACGTCCCTTCCTCTTTCCTACTTTCCCTTTCCTTCCCCTCCACCTTTTCCCATATACAGGCTGGCAACACACTTGCGACGTCCCTGATGTCGCTAGTGTCTATGGACGGTGGTGATCACTTAACATCACGTGACCCACCAGTTCGTTTGCCTCCTATGATATATAAAAAAAAATACAAATCCGCGTCATTCAGAACGGTAGATCTGTATCATAATCGCACCACCGTCTTCCTTTTTAGATCGATAGAATATAGAGTCACTGACCGCATCTTCGAATCTCTGTGTGTAAAATTTTCTGGAGTTCGAGTACATTTTCTAATTTGATTTGGTAACAACAACCCGACGATGACTAAAAACATATTACGAAAAAACCAGATAAATGTTCTTGTAGTACCTACGTATGTCGGGAAGAGTATAGGACTGTCAATATTTTCAAGATTGAAATAAAAATTTGGAAGCAGCCGATTTCCATCTGAGTTATTTTGGTGTAGTGTTGACAGCGGCGGCAATTTACCTTTATATTCTAGCTATATTTTTTTATTGCCTGAAACTCAGATAAAAAGTTTTCTATGAATGAAATCTAGCTAGCTCGATTTACTGTCTCCGAAACCAGCTACACACTAAGTTTCACGGAAATCACTGTCGCCGTTTCCGAGATCCTGAATATATACAAATATAAAAATATACAAGAATTGCTCGTTTAAAGGTATCAGATATAGGTTATATAACGGTGTACAAAAAGCTTATTATAAATATACATCTATACTAATATTATAAAGAGGTAAAGTTTGTGAGTTTGTGATGTTGTGACGTTGTAGGGGGTAATTTCAGGAACTACTGGTCCAATTTGAATAATTCTTTCAGTGTTACATAGCTCATTCATGGAGAATGGTTATAGGCTATATATACATACACGCTAAGACCAATAGGAGCGGAGCACAGATGAAAAATGTTTCAAAATCGGGATGTTTTTTCGTATTGAGAACACGAACGAAGTCGCGGGCAGAGGCTAGTTTGTTATATTGGGAGTTATTATACGCATTTTAAGTTAAATCTGAAATAGACATTTTTATATGCGAGCTATAAAAAAAATAATATCTTAATTACTTATAATGTTATAATAGTTAGAACTTATTTAAACGTATCTTACCTGTTTAAAATCTATATGAAGTATTTTCTCCATTTAAGATGGATTCTGTTATGGAACAAGTTTCAGGAGAAGAGAGAAATATAGTTAAAAGAGTTGTTACCTTGTTCCTTTAGATGAACAAGAGGCTGTTCTCTGATGTGTGGAATGTCTGCGGCGTCGCGGTGACCTTCCTAAAGTGTCAGTGCGACCCTCGTTCGTACTAAAAACAAAGCTTATGTTTGCTAACCACAATTACGAGTTTTTGGCGGGATTTTAGTCTGCCATAAAGTGGATTTTATATTTTTCTAGCCTCTGTCCGCGACTTCGTCCGCGTGGAATAGTTACTTTGGGCTAACGCTAACACGCAGCGTAAGTTCACAAGAGGGAAAAACCCGATTTTTAAACATTTTGCATTGGTGCTCCGCTCTTATTGGTCTTAGCGTGATGATATATAGCCTATAACCAACATCGATAAATGAGCTATATAACGTTGAAAGAATTTTTCAAATCGGACTAGTAGTTCCTGAGATTACCTCCTACGTTACAAACTCATAAACTTTACCTCTTTATAATATTAGTATAGATTCATAATCTTGTGTTATTTGACTTTGTATTGTGTAATGTTGGTGGTGCTTTACGTAATATAGTTTGGTTATTGTACACAAGTGAAGTGGATCGAAAATAATACCACGGAGCATGAATTCTGAGTTGCCCCAAAAACTCCCTGGACAATTCTAACAAGACGGCCACCATCTTGTTAGTTCATTGTAATAATATCAAGAAACTTGTAATATCGTTCCTCACTCGACATGGCAGTAATAGTCTACTAGAAGACTGGTTGTCAAAAATAAAAAAAAGAAGAAAAATCACAACTACAAGATTGATGATAACTAAATGAGAGACAAAGAGAGTAAGTTTCACAATTTTATGAATTTTGTCCAAATTGTCCCTGATAATACCAATCGTCTAGGTGCAAGATTAAATATTAATAAAATAGGAAGGGGTTTGCATTAAAGAGGGGTAAGGAAGTCGTTTGTAATATGTGACTTTCTATACCAGTGTTTCCCAACGTGGGGTGCACGCCCCACAGGGGGGCAATTTAAAAATTGACTCGACACGACTTTAACCCTTTCGCTTTGGGTTATTTAAATGCAATGCTAGATATCAGTGGCAAATTTAAAAAAAAAGCCATTTCTTAAAAAAATGCTGTAAAAAATTATAAGGTATAATTTCGTTTAACGTTACCAAAATATCAACTGGATAATTAGAGATGTCAAGTAAGTTTTTCATTATGTTTTGAAACTTTACTTGCGATGTTTTGATGACAATTTCATAGTGATTTCTTCCTAAAACTTAGCATTTATATTTCTTAAGGGAAGACAGAAGACAGAAGACAGGAAGACAATTTTCAAATAGTAAAAATTATGTATGGGGAGGAGGGAATAAAAATAGAAATGTTAAGGTGGGGAATGGCCTAAAAAGGTTGGGAAACACTGATCTAAACTAATGTTATAGATGCGAGAATGACCGTTTTTTTTATTAGGTTTCCAGACTTTAACTATTGAACCGATTGTCATGTTTCGCATACTCTTATCACGGGTACACGAATAGATATAGGGTGAGGTCTAAACAAAGCAATGTTCTCGAGATATAGGTCAATATATAAATAGGCAGAAACAAAAAAATTAAGTACACCTTTCTTCTCTGTTGTTTAACCCGATTTTCTTTTTTTTTTGTTTATTATTATTATATAGTTTATTGATCCATTTTTTTGAGAAAAAAAAAAACACTTTTTTTCATTCTACAAAACATACATACTTTTCATAAAAAAACAAGACTATTTTCCTTTAGAGCAAAGTCAGTAATAAAGCAGACTGACAAACACATTTTTGTGTTTATAATATTAGTATGGATATTAAGTATAGATTTAAAAGTAACTTACTGTTCGGGATAACATCGAGCTTGTGTGTGGAGATCTGGTAGAGACTTGTGGCTGTTGATGTTAGTATTGGAGTCGTCTTCCCTCATACTCGGTTGCGAGTGAGAGTTCGACCTAGAAATAGAAAAAAATAAATTAAATATTAAAAACTTTATTAAATTAAAAACTTAAACGGAAAAGCGGATAGATTTCATCAGAGTTTAATAAAAATCACATCTAATTTTATTTGACACACAACTTACAATATTGAAGTATACCAGGTGACTGTTTAAAGTTTAACACTCTTCAATCCTTTGGTAGTTCAAGGTCACATTGAACATATAAAAAAGAATATCAAAACAAATACTAATAAACAATCAAGAAAACACCAGTTCGTTTTTACGTAAATCACCTGATGTCGAGTGTACATCAATTTTGAGTTTTGCGCGATAATTAGGTCAAATATTAATCACCCATTTTTTAAATTGATTTAGAACGAGAATCGATTAATGATTATCCTGTAAAAATATTGCTTGCGACTAACCAGTCGCGCTGTATAAATGGTCGTCTATAACTTTCGCTTTTAGGAGTTTTTGACGGGATTTCAGTCTCTCATGTAGTGGATTTTATATTTTATTCATAATCTTGTTTTATTTGACTCTATATTTTGTAAATTTGGTGGTGTTTTACGTAATATAGTTGGTTTATTGTGCATAAGTAAGGTGAATGGAAAATAATACCACGGAGTATGAAATTCTGAGATGGCATAAAACTCCCTGGAAGGTTCTAACAAGGGAGCCACCATCTTGTTAGACTATTGAAATAACCACACGACGCTTGTAATATTATTACCTACACAATAATGGCAGTAATAATCTGAAAGATTGGTTGCCAAATATACAATATAAAAACGTGTGTGTGTACTTATGTACACGCGTTAGAAGTTATACTTCTTTGGTATAACAAGATAAAAATCTTTTCAAAAATTTTACTTTTTGCCTTATTCTATGTTCGTAGAAAAAACGACACTAACAATAGAAAAAAGGTATTTAATACATTGAAAGTTCTAATACAAAGAAATACAAACAACAAATACAAAGAAACAAAATGTTGACTATAGCTAACTTCAGGGTGTCGGTTTTTCGTGACGGCGTGCGCGCGTATCTTCTTAATAACTTTAGGGTGTCGGGTTTTCGTAACGGTGTTCCGTGACGGTGTTCCGTACACTTCGTGAAATTTACTCTCATTATTTTTCCCCAACCCGCTTTCGCTTAAATAGTCCGCAATGAGGAAGGACTAACACTAACCTGATGTATCTTGGTGCGGAATGTGCGTACTGTGCCGGAGGGCTGATGGCACACATCTGCTCTGGCGGAGAACCCTCGCCACTCAGCACCGGTTCAGGCAGTTCCATGTTCTCGGGACTCGAATGAGAACTTGCTGTACAATAAATATAACTAATCAGTATTTTTAATACACATTCAAATTACGATAACTTTTGATAGAGTAGACCGATTTTAATGAAACAAAGACTAAATTACTCTCGAGGATATGCTTTATGATTCTCTTTAGGTTTTATTGGGAATCAAGTACTTTAGCTGTGATGTGTGTTCATACAACAAATACAGACATTTTTAAAAAATGATTGGAATGTATTCTATTACTTATACTTGACACGTGCAACAAATTTTTTCACGAAAATCTAAATAGTACATACATATTAGATATAAATTATTTATATTATTATTATTATATATATATATATAATATAATATAGATTTCCCGCACCAAATATTCAAGTTTATTTATTACTGACATGACATTATCAATTATAAAGTGTCTAGTTATGTTTTAAATTTAACAATAATATGATGATCTTCTTGTAATAACTTAGAGTGTTTTTGTGACACCCTAGAGAATATTTTTTTTTTATAATTATTTCTAATAGACTCTACTTGCAACTAAATAAACTATAATATCCAACAGGCTACCATTCTAAGATTAAATTTAAAAAATCAAAATCAGTAGACATTAACATAAAATACTACCAAATACCCAGCTAATGTCAACTATCAATTATTTTAATCCTAAAAATAACATCGAAAAACAAACTTACGTATGGAATAAGCTCTCTTAATAACGACTTCATTTGCTCTCTGACGAGGTATCACAAAAGACTCGGGGAAAAACACCCTCGCGTCTCCAAAACTCAACGGTCTATTTATCTTGTCATGGTCTGACTTCTGAGCTTTGGAACCTGAAGTTCCTGACGAGGAAGTTCCCGAGAAAGTGCCGGAGAATGTTCCAGAATTGTGCTGGGAACGAGGCATCGCATCCCGTTCAGTGTACGGGTCTTTAATACGTCTCGTCTCTGTGTATACTTTGTGCGCTGAAATAGTACAATCGAGAAGGTTGAACTGGAGTACTGCTATCATATACCTATATAAGATCCAAACTTAATTAATTTTATTAAACAACTAGCCCCTGCTCGCGGCTTCCTTCGCGTGGAATAGTTACTCTGGGCTATCGCTAAAACGCAGCGGAAGCTCAAGAGGAAAGAAATCCCCGATTTTGAAACATTCTTCATTGGTGCTCCGCTCCTATTGGTCTTAGCGTGACGATATATAGTCTATAACCATTATCGATAAATGGGCTATATAACACCGAGAGAATTTTTCAAATCGGACCAGTAGTTCCTGACATTATCCCCTACAACGTCACAAACTCACCAACTTTACCGCTTTATAATATTAGTATAGAATAAATTGTTGTTGTATTAGGAAAATAACTCTCAAGTTAAAATACTATTGGTCATTATTACAATTTATATTAATATTATATAGCTGAAGAGATTGTTTGTTTGAGCTTGTTAATCTCAGGTACTATTGGTTCGATTTGAAAAAATAATTTATAGAGGAAGTATAGACTATTAACATGCTAAGTAAGACCAATAGGAGCATGAATCAAGAACGTTTCAAAATTATTATTTTTTCTTTTTGAGAGCTTCCGTTGAGTCTTATCGATCAACAAGGAAAATCTAGTCCCATTGTTTTATTAATACACTTGTGCTAAGTCGGACAGGACAATATAATGCATTATATGCAACGCATAACTAATTGTTAAAAACATTAAATCTTATATTGCTGATTTACGTTTTTATTATTGACAATGGTTGATCAGCGTTATCATAAAGTGCAAACAAGCAAGCATTATACAGAAACCATTAGGTAAGAAAGGAACAGCATTAAGCCGCTCAGATTTAAAGTCATAATACGAACAATTAATATTCGCGATCGCACACGCACGATATTCGACACTATTTCTTTTGTTTATTATATTTGCGCGAAACTCCTAATACTTTTTTTTTCTAAAATAAAAGCTTAATATCAATTAATAAAATCTGCTATTTCACAGTAAAATTCCTATCGAAGTCGGTCCAACCTTTTCGGAGAATAGTCGGAATAATGTAAAAGTAAAAAAAAAGACTTTTTGTCATTTGCTTATATTTATTTTTATCTTTATTTTTGGTAACCAATCTTCTAGATGCAGACTGCCATTGTCGTGTAGTTAATAATATTAGAAGCGTCGTGTGATTATATGATTATCCTAACAAGATAGTGGCTCCCTTGTTAGAACCTTCCAGGGAGTTTTTGTGGCATCTTAGAATTTCATACTCTGGTTGCGACTCCCACGATAGGGAGTCGGCTATGTTTGCGAATAAT
>JACEII010000037.1:838400-859454 GCA_014332785.1 Antheraea mylitta
ACTACTACCAATTTCGAACCACCTGGACTAGGTTTAACCTGTAACAACATAAAATAAACACGTTTAAAACTAATTCCAAGTTCATTTATATTCCACATATACGCTTAGAATCTCAATATTTCTAATTCCGGTTTGCTAAATTATGTTCAAAGCATAACTTATCATAATTATTGTGTTTGTTGTGTTTCTGTCTGTCTATCCTTTAACGTATTTATTACTCTAAAGCAGTGTTTACCAACGAGGGGTGCACGCCTAATTTTTAAAGGTTAAAAATTACGTATAGGGGAAAAAAATTTTGGGGTTGGGGTGTAAGAGGTGTCGAGTAACATCTTAATATTTGAGACACCCACGCCAACCTCACCTGCACGTGGTGCACCCTGCTGATCAACGAACGAGGCAATGGCGATAGCGGGGTGGTAGGGTTCTACAGCCCGACTGGGTCGCAACCACCATGTACATCGCGAAACGCCCGTCATAGTGACTCGCTTTTGCGCGTCGCGTTTCCGGATCAGCCTGTGCATATCCAGTACCGGGTGACTTTCGTCATTATAGCCGGCATGACAGCGGCGACCGACGATGGATGATCTGTCTCTCGGTGGTCGCCACTGTTTTTGGATTGTACTTTGCTTACCATCAGGCATAGTGCAGTCATTTTGGCGTGCTTGAATAAAAAAAAAAAATTAATGTTAAAGTGAGGCATGGCCTAAAAAGTTTGGAAAACGCTGCTCTAAAGTGACTGAAACGATTTACATGAAACTTAAATTTAGGTGTATTCTTTAGCTAGTTTTTAGAATATGTTTTTATATATTAGGTAACATATGGAATAAGTTAGCGGGTCAAAAGTATTAAGTCGACATTACATACATTAGTACATTCTAGGAGGAGGAACACTGCGATGATTTTGATAGAAAAAAAGTGAAAAGGAAAACAAATGTTATTAATACAATCTGCTTCTTCTTCTATACATATAATAAAATTGTAAATCCAACAGACAGTACATTTCGATATTCGAAAAAAAAAAATATTGCTGGTGTCAAGATATAAGTAATAGAATATATTTCAAAATGTCTGTGTGTCTGTTTATATGACCACGTATCACTGACAAAATACTGGGTTCACAATAAAACCACGTCAAAGAAATCATAAAGCATATCTTCGAAAATAACTTAGTTTTGTATTCATTAAAATTGATCCACTTTATCAAAAGTTATTGTAATTTTAATGACGACGCGGCGTAAGGGTAGTTCAGTAAAGCTTTTAAGACCTTGCTAGGTCAATAGCGTAGTCATTTCGAAGAAAACGCGGCGTAAATACGAGAGAAAAGTAGATAAGTAAATGGAATTAATACAGTCAGTCAGTTTATATAGTTAATGTATTCATGACGAAGTCGCGGACACAGCTAGTTTCATATTAATACTATTAATATTACGGTAACAAGGTCAGTTTGGAACGATTATTTAATGTTTTATACGAGTAACAGTCATTTAGTTATTTATTTGAATAAAATAACTATTTCAGTAAATGATTACTTTCACGAGTGTGATAAAGTATTTAGTAGTGTAATTTTGATGTAAAATGTAACATACGTTTGCGACTATTCGATATTCACCAACGAAGCCGTGACTGTCGCTTTGTTTAGCACAAAAAGTAGGTACATACTTTTCACTTTCACAATGACTACAAATATTCATTTTAACATTACGTAATCAACTATGGATTGAATGTGTTTTTAATCTACAGGTTAACGTTCGGCTACAATACGCACCTTACGTTTAAAATATCAAAGTATGGTAGTAAAGTCTATCTAAGAACGGCATTGGTTCCAAATATAATTGTAAACTATTTTCTATGCATATAATATGAATGTAAATCTAACATGTTTGTAATTTTTAAATACAAAGTACTGCGTTCACGATACAACCTCAACAAGTGAAACGTTTTTTTTTTCTCGAACTGACTACGCTATTGACCTAGCAAGGTCTTAACAGCTTCACCGGACTACTAAGGCGAGCGCTTAAGGCACTCAGCTGATTTTATTTTGGCAACCAGCTCAAGGGTGCACGGCACACCTCGGCTGCGCTGTTGCCATTTGCATGCAAAATCACGACCTATCTTAGCTACAAGTGAAACATAAGCCATATCCTCGAGTAAAATTTAGTATTTGTTTTATTAAAATCGGTTCAGTCTTCATAAAAAAATATTGTAATTTGAATGACGGATCGAGATGAGTATGAGAAAAGATAAGATAAGTAAATTCAATCTTACAAAAACAGGATATTATATCCATAAATAATATATAAGACACTGTAAAGGAAAGGCGGTTTTGTGCATTGAATTCCACTTGGACAAGTCGCGGACACAGCTATTATAATGTTTAATAATCTATACTAATATTATAAAGAGGTAAAGTTTGTGAGTTTGTGACGTAGGGGATAATCTCAGAATCTACTTGTCCCATTTGAAAAAATTCTTTCAGTGTTATATAGCTAATTTATCAAGCTATAGGTTATATATCATCACGCTAAGGTTAATAGGAGCGGAACACTAATGAAAAATGTTTTTAAATCGGGGTTTTTCCTCTTAAGAGCTTCCGCTGCGTGTTAGCGTTAGCCCAAATTACTATGCCAAGCGGTCGAAGTTGCGAGCAGAGACTATTGTATATATAAATAGGCGGTGGGAAACTGTTAAAAACATCTATCTCCCTTCTCTGTTTTTCAGCGGATTTTCTTCATTCTTTTTTATATTGAAAATTGAAAAAAAAAAAAACTATGATCGAAGAACGACCACTGGATGAGTAGTTGTCTATACGTATAAATACAAATTAATTTCGAGTGAGACGTGGTAACAAACCATCAATTCCAGGCGGATTTGTAAAGTAACGACCACCATTGGACGCATTGAATATTATTGCATAAATAATTAATTATGACTCCGAGGTGTTATATCTCGAAATTCATATTTTACTCCATAATTAATTCTACATATTTTATGTAAACTGGTTTATGATTTTATTCGCTTTTATCAACACTTTCGCTGAAATCCAATTATTATTCAACCTTATCTCAGCTCTTTTGTCCCGTCAGAGACTCAATATTAAAAGGTAAAATAAGTTCTAGTATACTTGTAATTAAATTTAGTATAAACTAGCGAGCCCTCCGGACGTTGTCCCATCCTGATAATAAAATAAACCTTGACAAATTATATACAAAAACTTTCCTCATGAATCACTCTATCTACTGAAAAAAAATATCCGACACAAAATACATATAAGAGTCGTTGAGGTATGTATGATTTGTACACATATATGTTTCAATAACTTATATAAGTATGAATATGTAGCTTAGCTTAGGTTAGCTCAGATAAGTCACGAATTGCATGAGTCAGGCAACAGCCCAACCGAGGTGTGCCGTGCATCCTGGAGGTAGTTGCCCAAATAAAATCAGCTGAGAGCCTTAAGCGCTTGCCTTAGTAGTCTGGTGAAGCTGTTAAGACCTTGCTAGGTTAACAGAGTAATCAGTGCGAAAAAAAAACTTTGCAATGTCGACTCAAGAACTGAAATATCTTGTGTTTTTTGATAGTCATCTCCTGTTAATTATTAAATTTTAAGACAAAATAGAATAATTGATTATTTAGATTAATTGATTATATAAACCATCATCCTTAGAATAATAACGCAATTCTAAGCCAGCATTGTATTTTAAGAGTTGCTCACTTGCTTGCTCACTAATAGCTGATACCCGGTACACTGAATAAACTATTAATAAAAAAAATGGTAAAGGAATCCAAAAAGTTAGCAGTTTAGAGCCATCTACGAAAAATTCCAAACTGAATGGTCACACTCCTATACCAATAGGTACAGTAATTTGGACGTAATTGAGCGTCAAAATAACTGTATTTTCATTATACATATAGATCAAAGCACTTCGACTCCCGAACGTTCTGGAACGCGGCAAAAATTTGGCGCGCATTTGCTCATTACTTTGGACAGAGACCATAACAAGCTATTTCCGGGAATAAATTAAGCCGACAATAGACCGCCCGGCCTATGCACTGTAATGAGGTTATAGTGTCTTACTAATTATATACAAATAGGTCACAGAAATAATTGGTTTATTGATCATTTTTTTATTTAGATAATGAAATGATTACACGAAGATATTAAGTGTTGAATAAAAATATAATAATCGTAAAAATAAAGGACAGTGAAAAGTTACATATTAAGCAACCTTATCAAAGAATGTTTTGATGACTGCCTGTTTTGCTGAATAATTGGAGTATTAAAAAGATATAAATTAGACTCTTTACTAAACTTGTTATAATTACGACTACTTCCCAAAAAATAACTATTCTTTCTATAATTGGTTCTTGGATGAGGCACATATACCAACGAGCTATGACGAAGAACCGTAGACAAAGCCTTTCAAGAAATTATTGAGAGGAATTCTGGACAATCGACCTTGTTCTGGGCAATTTATAAAAAGGAAAGAAATGTCAGCAATCATGTGTCGTTTATCCAAGAGTAGTAAATGTATAGTCCGGTGAAGCTGTCAAGACCTTGCCAGGTCAATAGCGTAGTCATTTCGAGAAAAAAAAAGATAGTAAATGGTGTAATTTACAATGCTGCTTATATAATTTAGAATCATACCTTCATGTATACGATAAGATAGTAACCGTAAGAACTAAACTAAATTATGATTTACTTAGGTGGTAGAGCTAGGCTGAACGTATCACTGGTTTCAGCACACATGGGTCAGCTCGCCTAGGGTACTAATACTCTCTCACAGAACACCGACGTGAAGTAACAGTGCTTGCGTTGTTGCGTTTCGTTCGGTCAGTAAGAGCGCCGGAGGCCCACCTACTCTCCTTTTCCCTCTCTTCCCCCTCCTTCACACAAAACACAGGCTGGCAACACACTTGCGACTCCCCTGGTGTTGTTAATGTCTTTGGACGGTGATGATCGCTAAACATCAGGTGACCAACCTGTCGATTGCCTCCTACGATAACAAAAAAAAACTATGATATATTTATGATTTCCATGGGTGGTCCCTACTAACTAAAATAGTTTCTCAATAATTATTTTTAAAGTGAGATCTATTTTAGTCGCGTTCAGCTGTGTTTTTGAAAGGAGATAAAGTTATAATTTCACGTCATGACATGTTAGTAAAGCGTGACCGAGCGCATTGCGCTTGCGTGGCCTGCGTCATACCCAATAACGCGTATGTATAGCGGCTTGTGTACGTCTAATATTGATCAAGCCTGTAGATCGTTCGTAGTGCTAAGAGATGTAAAAACCAAACTAATATCAATAATTTCAATATGCAAATTATAAAATTTAAATTAGTCATACTATAATTCATTTATAAAGTCAAATGAGAACACAGTTATTTCGTTGTTTTGTGTGTTCACTTCTCCCGACAGTCCTCCTGACTGCCTCGATTTTTTTTTATTAATTGATCTTGTGAACTCACTTAATCTTTCCTATATAGTTATCATTGTATTACGTATGTATTAAAGCTATTGTGTTGAACAGTTTCTCATAAGCCCGTGTGCAATTAACTTGTAATGTAAGGTTTTATAGGAGAACTGGTTCAACACAAGCACTTTCGTTTTTCTGCGATAGATAGCTTTCTAGCATTTTCCTCAGATAATTTACTTCTATCTATTTTATATTATATTTGTTTGATTTAAGTCCGATTTTATAACTAAGTGCAGACTCGATGAGGAATTTATTGAAGTTATAGTTCTTTTGCCGCATTTGGGACAAATGATGAGATTGAGTTATTCGATGCACGCACACAATGACACCTAAAAGCGGCACTATATATAATTGAGTTCTAGAGAAAAGTTTTAGAGCGTGATAAGGCCTACAAAAGAGATAGCCCCAGCCCGTTAGTGGTATCCGCCGCGAACTATGAACCCGTACCCAACGCTGCGCAGTATAGAAGACGACCGCGACACATTTTTACCGATCCTCCTGATTCAATCACGTTAGCGAACGATCAGTACCACCAGCCTGTCTCTTCAAACAGAGCGTGTTCACGCCCACGCCCGCGTAACCACAGATCACGCCGCCGTGGTCTGGGGGGTAAATTTCGCTCCCGCACACCAGATTAGGCCCCCCTCGGCAGCGGCTCAATTTTTCCGACACAAAGTACATATAGGACTTGATGAGGCACGCATGCTTGGTACACATGCATGTTTCAACAACTCATATACGTATATATATATACATGGCTTAGCTTAGGTTAGCTCAGATAGGTCGCGATTTTTGCACAAATCAGGCGACAGCCCAAGCCGAGGTGTGCCATGCACTCTTGAGTTAGTCGTCCAAACATCCCAAATCGGCTGAGTGCCTTCAGCGCTCGCCTCAGTAGTTCGGTGACGCTGTAAAGACCTTTCCACTTCAACAGCGTCTTCATTACAAAAAAAAAAAAAATAGCGACACAACCGGTGTTATTACAAAAAAGTCAAACGCTTGCTTTTAAAAGGTTTAAGTCTAACTTTTATATTTAACTCACAAAAAGTAGTTTTTTGTAAATATTTACCGTCTAACGAACAGGACACGTGTCAGCTAGTATAAAAATGTATTACAATCTGCGAACCAATTATACATACGAACGACAGAAATGCTTCCTTGCAAGGTCGAAGTATACTATAGACACTTTTTGCTTTTTATATGATAAAAAACAGGCTCCATATCAAACCACAGTGATCTTTTGTCTACTGTTCCGCCTAAAATACATATATGTCTACGATAGACGATTTATTACCGCTGTGAAGTTTCAAAATCTAAGCACAGATTTTAAAACGTTCTTTTTTACTTCAAAGGCAACATTATCAAAAACCCGAATGTGTTATACGCGCGAAGCGCTAGGCTAGGCCTTCTGAAAGTGACATTTTTATCGGTGATAATTTTTTTTATAAGTTTATAAAAAAAAAACAACAAAAGAAATTGAGACGTCACGGGACGCCTGGCAAATGTGAAACATAGAAATTGTGCGAATCAAAACGAATCTCGAATTCTCAAAATACACTATAGATATGCGAGCTAATTGCGGCAAGAGAGATTGCGCACAATCGCTTGCGCATGGTATCGCGTCACCACGTCTCACACATTCACCATGCCAACAATCAGGTTTACCCGCGCCTATAGATGTTTCACATCAATAACAAATTACATATTCTTGAATTATATAGTAATATATGTATGCACATATTTAGAAGGAAGGCACATAGTTTTTTACCGTGGTAGATTTTTTAATGCCCGCCTGATTAGCCAACACCTTAAACTTGAAAAAATTTCTCACCACGCATCTGTAGACTACACATCAGAGACAGTATCCTTCTAATTTTAACATGTTATCATTTTAGACCGCATTTTTATTAGTTGATAACTTCTGCTCACGATTTCATCCGTGTGGGATAATTAATTTGAGCGCAGCGGAATATCTAAAAGAAACTAATCTTAAAATAATCATCATTAGTACTCCTGGCGTGATAATATAAAGCTTATAGCCTTCCTCGATAAATGAGCTATCTAACACTAAAATCATTTTTCAAATCGGACCAGTTACTGAGATGAGCGCGCTCAACCAAACAAGCAAATCCTCCATCTTTATATTAGTATAGATTTAACAAATTAAGGTGAAAATGTGGTCAAACATTAAAACTTATCAAGCATTATAATAAATTGTAATTTACGGTCTACGATCGTCTTAGTACGGACATGATTATATTAGCGACACGATAAACAAATGAACTAAGAAACCACACTGTAATAAAATACCGTTAAAATGGTTGTTCCTGCGAATATGGTACTACTACATATAATATAATCGACAATAATAAAAAAGAGATTATCCACACGCGTATGCGAATAACGGAGTTAATATTACGGAAATTTTATCGACAATACTTATCGAAAATTTTATTTAGAACAATAAAAATAACCTTTACAAGCTTAAAATGCGAACTTTTTTACACAACACATTTCTTTAATGGAGGATCAATATTTAAAGATGGCGGTAACGCACATTATGCGAGCAAATATCCGTTAAAAACATTTCAATGTAATTTTATAGTTTGTAAGTTTACTAAGCTGTTTCCAGTAACAAGTTAAACAGAACAGTTATGTTTTTAACAATACTGTTATATAATTTTATTAAAATTCGTAATTCGACGATTCTTTGTGAAAAATCCCGTTTTACTTTTTCTCAGGAGATGCACCTCTATATAGGTAACTTCGTCCGCGTGTAATAGCTGCTTTGGGCTAACGCTTATACGCAGCGGAAGCTCTCAAGAGGAAAAAATAACATGATTTTGAAACATTCTTTATTGGTGCTCCGTTCCTATTGATTTTAGCGTGATTATATATAGAATATAACTTTCCTTGATAAATGAGCTATATATATATGAAAGAAATTTTCAAATCGGATCAGTAGTTTCTGAGATTATTCCCTACAACGTTACAAACTCACAAACTTTACCTCTTTATAATATTAGTATAGAAGTATAGATTTTAAAAAGGTGACCTTATCTAAGTGTAAATTTTGTGCCAATCGTTAAAGTCGTTTTTGAGATACACAAAATAAATTTATATATTAACATATAGTACTGGGCGACCGAGCCTAGCTCGGTTCTTTAAAATCATTTTAAAATTAAAATAAACTGTTAGATTTGCCTTAGAAAATTAACATATTTGCACAAAAAAAGATATATCTCTTCTGCTTTCAGTCGGATTCGAACTGGGGCTACACGGATTTTCGAAGTAACCAATTTTTTTCATTTGAGCTGATTTTGTTTTCACAGCGGTGGCGAAATTTACCTTTATATTCTAGCTATATTTTTTCATTGCCTGAAATCTTAGTTAAAAAAGTTTTATACGAATAAATTCTAGCTAGATCGATTTGCCGTCTCCGAAACTACCTACATACTAAGTTTCATAGAAATAGATGACGCTGTTTCAGAGATCCTGAATATAGACAAATATAAAAATATACAAGAATTGCTCGTTTAAAGGTATTAGATATACAAGAATTGCTTGTTTAAAGGTATTAGATATACAAGAATTGCTTGTTTAAAGTTATGTATATGAGTTACATAAATTGTAGGTTGATTTAAATTTTTAAGAAGGCAAGTAATTGTTGTTGTGGTCGTATTTTAGCGAAAGAAAGAAAGAATAATTGTTTACGGATGACAAATGTTTAGAGATAATTACGTACAATAATGTGTTAATGAACGCTAAAAGCTGATAACGATAAGCTAGTACCGTTAGCCACTGTTGCTGATAACGCTGCTTAATAGCTTTTCAAAACTTCACCTCCACCTTTTACATTGTAACATATACGTGTATATGTATATAATATATACGTGTATATGTATGTCTATAATATGTGTGTAAGTAGATATTGTTTTAAGCATTTTTACTGATCTCAAATCTATATTAAACAGTCTAACAGAAGCTATGTCACCACGGCTGATGGCTGTGATTGCGTGATATACAGTGTTATTGTCAACTAGCGTATGCTAGCGGCTTTACTCGGTTTTTTATTGGGCGATAGGTGTACTGACAACGGATATGTATAGTTTCAAGATATTCTATTGACTAGTTAAGGCGTAAAAACGTAATAAATAAACGAACAAACTCATTTTCAACAAACATAACAACAGGGTGTGTCGTAAAGACACACGAT
The DNA here is from genome assembly GCA_014332785.1 of Antheraea mylitta. Lineage (NCBI taxonomy): Eukaryota > Metazoa > Arthropoda > Insecta > Lepidoptera > Saturniidae > Antheraea > Antheraea mylitta. The sequence continues at coordinate 848,093 of JACEII010000037.1, forward strand.
AGAAGTGAAACTTTTGTATTACAGGAAAACGATTTAGTTAAAAAAATTCAATAAAAAGCCAACGTTACATGGTGTTTGTGCACAGGCGGTCACCCATCCAAGTACTGACCGTGCTCGACGTAGCTTAACTTCGGTGATCGGACGAGAATCGTTGTTCTCATCAACATTCCACACGACACAGTATTTACCTCCTTCACTTTTCGTCATACAAAAGGTTGTGGATCAGAATTTCAAAGACTTTCCAAAGGACATTTCACTTCAAAAAAACTTCACAGAAACGTCCACCTCATTCTAATTAAAAAAAGACATTCAAATAATTTCAATTTTGGAGCCCGGAAACAGAAGAATAAGGAACCATGATTTCGTCTACTTTATATTAGGTGGTAGAGCCACACAGAAGGTATAATTGGGGTCGGCTCGCCTCCGGCACTACCACCAGACATAAACACCAACGTGGAGCAATAGTTCTTGTATTGTTTGCGTTTCGTTTGGTCAGTGTGAGCGTCGGAAGCCCGCCTCTTTTCTTCCCCTCTCTTCTCCTCTTACAATTCCACCTCTCCCTTCCCCACCAACACAAGCTGGCAACGCACTTGCGAGTCCTCTGGTGTTGCTAGTCTCTATGGACGGTGGTGATCACTTAACATCTGGCGACCCACAAGTTTATTGGTCTCGTATGATATAAAAAAATGTATATGTAGTCCGAGCTGCAGTTGTCTCTCTTACACTCTATTTGAAAGTTCGAGCTGAGTGAACATATTCTTCAAGCATGTCTTCGGTAGGTGGTAGAGCCACGCTAAAGCTATTAGTGATTTCAGCATGAATAGGTTAGCTCTTCGGGGGTAGTACCACCCCTCTCACAGAAAACCGACGTGAAGTAAAGTGCTTGTATTGTTGTGTTTCGTTCGGTCAGTGAGAGCGCCGGATGCCCATCTCCCTTCCGCTTTCTCCTTTCCCTTTCCTGGACCTCCCCCTTCCCCATATACAGGCTGGCAAGACACTTGTGACGTCCCTGTTGTCGCTAGTGTCTATAGATGGTGGTGATCACTTAGCATCGCGTGACCCAACTGTTCGTTTGTGTCCTTTGATATAAAAAAATACACTGATCACTGCAGTTTATAGCTATGAATAATTCCATCAATAACATTATTAAAAGGCCACATGTAATATCAAAATAGTATTCAAGTTTTGAAAACGTTATCATAAAAGCTGTACATTTGTTTATATTCCTTATCTCCTGTCCATATGCAATCATTCAGCTGCTAGAAACGATAAGCTCTTTACATTGCACAATCTTAATAATACACGATAGCGCGTTCTCTAAATATTTACATTAAAACTACATCAAGAAGGTCAATATTCTCAACCATATTTCTTAGAAGAATGTCGAGAGATATGAGATGTACTTTGATCCAAAGAGAATACTCGTATTATGAAGTAGATAGTGGCCGCCATTTTCGATTTCTCACGGAAAGGCTTTTTTTATCCTTAGTTTTGCCAACAAATCTTCCAGATTAGTACTGCCATTGTCGCGTAGTTAATAATATTACAAGCGTCGTGTGGTTATTTCAATACTCTAACAAAGATGGTGGCTCCCTTGTTAGAACCTGCTAGGGAGTTTTTGTGGCATCTCAGAATTTCATGGTCCGTGGTATTATTTTCTATTCACTTCACTTATGCACAATAAACTAACTAGATTACGCAAAACTCCACCAAATTTACAAAATATAGAGTTAATAACACAAGATTATGAATAAAATATAAAATCCACTACATGACAGACTAAAATCCCGCCAAAAACTCAATACTGATATTATGAAGTAGGTAGTAGCCGCCATATTGGATTTGTCACGGAAAGTAAGTCTTAGCTGAATTAAAAGAGGTCTATTTCCTATAGTTTTTAATGATGTCTTTACTCCTTTAGTTTAAATTATTTTCTTGTCTGTTTCTATATTAATTAGAAAAGTGTAGCCGAATTACTTCATGTGTTTTTGCTAATTAAACAATATGATGGGTGTATGTAGATAACTTTTAATTTTTGTTATTATTCCGTATCACTATCTCTTTTTATAGCAAGGGAAAATGGATACGGTTTATGTATTTTATTACAAGTAACAGTGTTTGCATTGTTGCGTTTCGTTCGGTTAGTGAGAGGCCCACGTCTCCTCACCTTCCTCTCTCCTTTTCCCTTCCTCTGCCCCACTCCCACTCTCACCCAATACAGGCTGGTACCGCACTTACGAGTTCCCTGGTATTTCAAGTGTCTATGGACGGTGGTGATCACTTAACATCAGATGAGCCACCTGTTCGTTTGCCTCCTATGATAGAAAAAAATATATACATATTTATTTACAGTTATCAAGAACCTTGTTATAACAGAGTAGAAATAACAACCAAGTATGAATATCCTACTGTTATACAATAGTTTATGTATTAAGGTATTATATAATAACTCAACTATTTCAAGCCTTATACACTCAATCGGACTTCGACTTCTCATTAGACGTTATGTTTATCGTTTAATGTACGTGAGAACATTCAATATTGTTAATCAATTACTGATACGATAACCAAATAAAAGGAATAATCATGAGATACTTATATGTATAACTAGTCTTGTACTGTACAGCCATATTTTTCGAACTGACTATGCTATTGGCCTGACAAACCGTTACAGCTTCACTGGATTACTAAGGCGAGCACTTAGCAACCAGCCCACTGGTGCACTACACACCTCTGCTTGGACTGTTGTCTAGGTTAGGCAACATCCCGAGCCTAACTAAACTAATAAACTTTTTACCATACCATAGGTGTTTGAACACTTTGAACAAGTTCACGCTAGATTTCAGTTTTGTAAAGTTACTAAGAAAAATTATAAAGCAAAAAAAACATCGTATCTTTCTGTTGATTAAAAAAAAATATCAATCTGTGGTATCTTCTTCTTCTTCAATTTTTTTTTTTTGGCAACCAGTCTTCTTGTACACTATTACTGCCATTGTCGAGTGAGTAACGATATTTATATTTCTTGATATAATTTCAATAAACTAACAAGATGGTGGCTGTCTTGTTAGAACTTTCCAGGGAGTTTTAATGGCAACTCAGAATCCATGCTCCGAGGTATTATTTCCGATCCACTTAACTTGTGAACAATAACCAAACTATATTACCTAAATAAAGTACCATCAACATTATACAATATAGATCCAAATAACACAAGATTATAGATAAAATATTAAGACCATTACGTGCCATTCCAAGATCCCGTCAAAAACCCTGTGGGATCTCTTATTATGTTTGTAACCGGATATCCGATGCACGTATTATTCCTTTTTGTTTACTACATGCGTATAGTGTTAATTATAAAATATGTAGAAGAAATAAAGAAAAATCAACTATTAAACTGAAACATTAACCTACCACGGACAATTACAATAATTCAGTATTCACACTCCAGATATACGTTTATGCGTATATGCTGTAAGATACACAATTTTTATGTGTATTCAATGACAAACATAACACAGTTTAATTGGATAAGGTTTGACACTTTGATCGTTAAAATAGCATTGCAAATCTATACTAATATTATAAAGAGTAAGATTGGGAATTTGTGATGTTGTGGGAAATAATCTCAGGAACTACTGGTCCGATTTGAAAAATTATTTCAGTGTAATATATATATATCACGCTAAGGCCAATAGGAGCGGAGCACCAATGGAGAATGTTTCAAAATCGGGGTTTTCTCCTCTAAGAGCTTCCGCTGCGTGTTAGCGTTGGCCCATAGTAACTATTCCACGCGGACGAATTCGCGGGCAGAGGCTAGTAATCAATATTTTTTATTACAAAAAATACGTGTTAAATAATTGCTTATAGAAGGTTTTGTACTAAATATACCGCGCTCGCCCGCGGCAAGTTTGTGTTATCCTTTTATCGCAAGTCTAATCTAACCTAACCAAAGCGAGACAAAAGAGCAAGACTGCGAACATTCAGCGAGAGTGGTGCATTTAAAACGTAACCTTTTTAAAGCAAGTATTCAATACGTATTTAACTTTTTTGTAATAATACCAATACAGGTAAAAAAAAAACAATCTTATAAGGTTCTAAGCGTCCGCCTTATTTTATAACGCCTTCTTATGACTTTATAAGAGTGCTTCGACTTTTCTATACTTTATAAAAATACTAGCGGTCCCGGTGGACGCTATCCCGCCCTGTTAAAAAAATACCTTGATAAATGATATACCTAAACCATGAGGAATCATGAATCACTTACTGGTAAAAGTCGCATGAAAATCCGTTCCGTAGAGTTCATCGCGAACAAACAGACGTGGCAGAAGACTTTGTTTTATAATATGGTGTGATAATATACACGTATTATACATATGACAAATGCTCTAAGGGGCCATTCAAGTATCACGTAAGCAGAATTTTTGTATTTCGGGACGTCAGCAAAAGTAAGCAATGCTCTTAACCCTCCCCATAATTACGTAGACATTTATATAAATATATTCAAATCTATTATGATTCAGTAAAGAAATAATGCTGACGTAATCACCATCCAGACCCCGCAACCCCCTATGTTATCAAAGATAAGCAAATCAAGCACCCCTCTCCTCAATGGAGGATTTGCCCTTAGGCCCAGGAGGCCCGGACGGCAAAGCGCAGCCAATCGTGAAAAAAATTGTCACGGATGATAACAAGAAATAATTCAAAGTACGTAAATATTCTAAAGGCTAAAGTTGGCAAAAAAAAAAAAAATAATTATGTACTCAATATGATGGATGCTGAGAAAGGGACAGCTGCTACTTACTACATGACCTGGGCCTTTGGGCAGCCAAGACTGCAAATTCGCTACTGCACCTCCCCCAATCAATGCTTACGTAATACTTGAATAACCCCCAAACAATAGTATAAGCCGTCACAATGCGTTCCGCAGTTTGTATGAGAGACAAAAAAACAGACAGAAATACAAAGTGTATCTGAATAAATTAAATAAAAAAGGTAATAAAAACACTTACAGAAAACGTTTGTATGAACACTATAGGTGATTGAATGCGACAATGTAAGCTAGATCTGATACTGGATGCGCGGACATTCCAGTTTCGCAATGTACAGTTAAACGTAACGTCAGCGCTCGAGTTGCTCGAAGCCGGCGTGTCTCGTAACACATGCTAATATTTATGTTCATGTGCATTGTAATAACAAACATTATCAAGGCCTTTAACATTAGTACCGTTTTATATTATTTATCAATACTAATATTATAAAGAGGTAAAGTTTGGGAGTTTGTAACGTTGTAGGGGGTAATCTCAGGAACTATTGGTCCGATTTGAAAAATCCTTTCAATGTCATATAGCTTATTTATCGAGGATAATTATAGGCTATATATCATCACCTTAAGACCAATAGGAGCGGAGCATAAATGAAGAATGTTTAAAAATCGGAGTATTTTTCCACTTGACAGTTTCCGCTGCGTGTTAGCGTTAGCCCAAAGTAACTATTCCACGCGAACGAAGTCGCGGGCAGAGGCTATTACTGGTATAAGTAAATTATATGGAATGAGCCGATACGAATTTTTCCACGTTATGTATTTATTATCTATAAATAAATACATGCTTCTTTATATATAAGTTTCTTCTGTATGTGTGTATGCCACTGAATTTCTCCTAAACGGTTGGACCGATTTGATGAAATTTTGTGTGCGTGTTCCAATGCATCCGAGAATGGTTTAGATTGAACCAGGAAGGTGGCGCTGCAGTTGAATTTTGAGGTTTTTTAAAATATTAAATGCAGGACAACGTCCGCGTTGACCCGCTAGTTATACTATAAAGCTGAATAGTTTGTTTACTTCAACGCGCTAATCTCAGTAACTACTGGTCCGATTTGAAAAATTATTTCAGTGTTATATAGTTCATTTATCGAGGAAGGTTATAAGCTTATCATTTGACTCATTGATTTTTTTGTTGGATATATTATTATCAGGACATGATTTGTATGAAAATCCTACAAAAAAGTGAAAATTTTGTAATTTGGAAATTTTTAATCTCCATATAAAATGTGAATAACATAGCAAGACAGTAGGGAGACCTTCAAAAATATTGACAGAGTCGACATACATTTGTTAAGTTGCCATTTCATTGAAATATGTTATTGTTAAGGATATTTGGTCTCATTTTCTTCATCAGTACACCCGCGTGAAGCCAGAACAGACAGTTATTGATAATAAATAAGCGAAAAAATATTATGGTTGCAATCTGTACCTAGTTGTTAATTTAATAGATTCGTCGATTTTTTAATACACGAAGGACTAAGAAGCGAAATTAACTTTATACTGTATGAAGCACCAGATTAGGCCCCCTCGGCAGCGGCTCAAGCCTAGGTTCGATCCCTCGGTAGGGAGCCCTTGAGTGCGTTGTTTGCGCGATACGGTAACACACAAATATACATCACCGCTACAATACCACACGATCACCCCCACACACGTGCACGCCTACACGCTTACACATGAAAGTGGAAGGGTTTACTTTTTTTCCCTTATCGAACTGAAAAACTCTCAATTTTCCGATAGTAAATATATGGAGGAGTTGTTGAGGCGTGTATGCTTGGTACACATATACGTTTCAACAGCTCATACATATATGAATAGTTAGCTAGGTTAGCTAAGATAGGTCGCGATTTTGCATGCAACAGGCAACAGCCAAGCCGAGGTGTACCGTGCACCCTTGAGCTGGTTGCCAAAATAAAATCGGCTGAGTGCTTTAAGCGCTCGCCTTAGTAGTCTGGTGAAGCTGTTAAGACCTTGTTGGGTCAATAGCGTAGTCATTTCGAAAAAAAAATGTCCATTTAAGACAATAAACCACCTGTACATTAATACATAGGAACAGTAAATAAATAAAAAAAAAATCACAAAAGGCTTAAAGAACGTGGCTTAAAATATTACTGAAAGTACATATGTAAATAGAAGTCCCGTTGCCAAACTTTTGACAAGCCGAAGACTTACGACTAAGGTTCAACGTTCGAGTCTCATTAATTCAACTTTTAAAAGCAAAAATAACAGATGCACGAACAAAGAGCACACCGAAACCGATGGTAAACGAAATACAGATAAGTTTAGTGTGAGTTAGGGCTGTCGCAGGTAAGTATCAAAGGTGTATTGATCACAAGTATTCTGCATTATCTTAGCTTTCATGATTAATGTATATATACATATAATGAGAATGTAACTCTAATATATCTGTACTTTTTCGATTTTCGGGAAAAAATTCCTGAAAGTGTTTAGGAATAATAGAATACATTTGAACAGTTTGTCTGTTTGTATGAACACGCATCACTGCTAAAGTACTGGGTTTTTTTTTCCTCGAACTGACTACGCTATTAACCTAGCAAGGTCTTACCAGCTTCACCTGACTACAAAAGTACTGAGTTATATCAAGGAAATCTTTGAGAATAACTTAGTTTTTGATTCCTTAAAATCGGTCAACTCTCTTAAAAGTTATTGTAATTGTAATGACATCGCAGCGGAAGTACGAAAAAAGTAGATAAGTAAATGGACTTAATACATTCAGATTACTTTATTAATCCCTTTTTTTAAATAAGTTTCCACGAGGACGTAGTCGCGGGCACGGCTATTAATATATAAAATATCAATCAACAGTAGGAGATACGTGATGATGATTGGTCCGACAGGTTTCGGCCATGGCGACCACTTTGACCCTTAAACTTATAAATGGCGCTGGTGCGCTCGAAGATCGCTTATATGGCCTATTTTCGCGGCGAAACTTCGTGAACATTGAGTACACATGAGTACGCCGTTTTCATAGTGATATGTTATAGCAGCAGGAGGGCGAACCTTTAACTGGTTGCGTTTGGTATCAAGGTCAGCTTTACGCTGAGCCTCCAACTCGCGTACTTGGCTGTTTGTCATCCTGCGCCATTCTGGCCGTTGTGCTGCCAAACTTTCTCAACAAGGGGGCTCTATATTGCATCTCTTCATATGTCGCTTTTGGACATTCTTGTAGCGGAGGAGGGGACCACCGGGATTCCGCTTGCCCTCCTCCAGTTCAGAAAAGAAGATGCGCTTCGCCACTCTTTCCTCCGCCATACGAGATACATGACTGCACCACCGAAGCTGTCGAGGCATTAAATAAGCTTCAATGCTACTAACATTGGCTTGTCGCAAAAGTTCAAGGAAATACATACAGGAAGTGCTATAATATCAATAAAATAATTTAACAGTAGTAAACCACAGAGTATACTTTTATGCATAAAAGAGCACTAAACAACTAAAAAAACTTAGAATCCATGTAGGATGAATAGCGAAAAATTGGATAAAAAACATCGGTGCAACGCATGTATGCATATTCAATTAGCTAGAAGCTTTCTCTATATTTCTAAACTGCCATAACATGAGCCACTATAGGCAGTTCGACAATTGCCTGTTCACTTGTCACAATATTAACAATGTATGTAACTAACTTTGTCCGTGGTTTCGCTTGCGGTAATGTAAATTTCACTTATGCCTCAAGGTCAGTACTATCTTTTCAGTATAAACGGTTGAGGAGTCAAGGCATGAAAAAATAAAAAAAACAAATAGTTAAGATTTGAAACATTATTTTAGTAGTTTGACAACCCTACATCCTAAGTTAGTATGGACGACGTTCCTGCTATAACAGCGAGTCATCGTTTGTACAGTCGTGCGCGCAGCAACTTCTAAGGGCTACAATATAGGACAACAGTCAATAAAAAACCTTGTAACTTACATTCTTTACTACGATCTAATGTATGTTTGGATTAGGCGTATATATTTGTTCTTTAGCTGTTCGTATCATGACGATTTATTAATAAAAATGTTTACCTATTCTATGCTATTTTCACCAAAAGTATGGGTTATGTTGTCAGTAAGTTGCTAAGTCACGTAGGAAAAAGCGTTATGCCACCTCCGTGGGACTTTCTCTCTTTCTCTGTTTCTCTACTGTGTATACGAGTGTTGATGTGAGTGCAAGTACAGAAATTCAAGCAAACATGTAAGTATGGTTAGTTTAGGTCTCATGTAAAGTTTATTTCGTTTTGTATGCAAGGCATAGCCCAAACCGAGGTGCAGACGCTTTGTTAACTTTTGGAAAACTTATTTTTGCGATGTATTTCCCTAGCCCACCTCGCGGTAGGAGTTAATTGATGAAAATCATCACATAAGAAAAAAGCGTTATGCTTCCTGTATAAACTTTATAAATAATCTAAACCTCCATATCGAAAAATACTCTAAATTATAGAAAAAGCGTATGCAACTTCCTTCCAGGCGAGGGCACGTTTTTTTTTAATGTTAAATCAATATTTTGTCACAAACGCAGCTGATTATTGTTGGTTTGGAAGATGTCATGAGGAATGATAAAATTAAGATTTATTATCGTGAAGTATTGACAGAAAATATTGACACAAACGGCGCGTGTGCAATACCGCGATAAGACCAACTCTTGGCCATCAACCATGCATTATGTGTTCGTGAGTTATTTATTCAAGACACGACGCGGTCCGGTGGCGGTGCGTTCACACCGCGCGACTAACATGTGTATTTTGTTACTGTTTACATGATCCGGCTAACAATGACATTTAAAATATGTTCTAATGTATTTTGTCAAAAATGTAAGGATTTTCTATCAAAAGTATATATTTTCCTCTTTAATATCTTAGTTAGCGGAGCACCAATTAATAATGTTTTTGAAAATTGGAGTTTTTTCCCTCTTTAGAGCTTCTGCTGCGTGTCAGCGTTAGACGAAAGTTACTACTCCACACGAACGAAGCCGCGGGCAGGCTAGTACATTATATGAACTTTCACAATACTACCGAAGTCTAGAGTTTCCCATAAAGCGTTTTGCATACATCTTTGCTATAAGTTTGATATAGTACAACAAGATATATTTAAAATCCCTAACCCTTCTAATTCGACAACCAATCCAATTCTTTGTCAATGAGTAATCGAAGGGCGGCGCATTGACCGGATATCTGTCTAGACTAATCGATGCGCCCGGCAAACATTATGAATGACTGTAAGGATATGCAACCGTCTGCAGCTACTCCAAATCACAAATATAATAATGAAGTAAGTACTGGAAATATTTATATTTTTTTTAGAGTACGGTATTAATACGTGAAGCAAATTTTTTGTATCCTTTTTAACCTATTTCCCGTCAACGGGTGAACTTGAAATTTGGCATAGTTAAAGTTTACATGGCGGAGAAGTGCAGAAAGGTGTTTATTTTATGTAAAATGCATTAGAAGTACATTAAGTTAATTAAAATATGCACTACTCACACTACTACTCGAATTTTACACAACATATACACACATGTAAATATAAAAGACATTTTGACAGCCGTCAATAATTACGAAGTACAAAAGAGGTTATGAAGGAGGTTGCTATGCTCAACTGTATGCATTTTTTAACTCTTACGTTCCAATTACCATTTTTCATCCTTCATTCAACAATGATATTATAAAATATATATATTATATAAATTATTGTAATGTTTATTATTTTTTATTGTGAACTCACTTCAAATGGGGAATTAATAAAAAAAATGAGCCAAATAATACTTTGTATAATCAAAATATGAATTTTGTTCATAAAAATAACGTCTTTCACCATTTGATTGTATTGTGTATCCATTACTTTTCCAAATGATGATACTGGTCATATCACTATTTCTCATAATGAACAGACAACATTTATATACAATATATAATTCAATATCACCCAGTAATATCACCCCATGGTGTCGTGTAAAATTAATTAAAAATTGTGTCATGGGTTGCGATAAATTTCTTTGATTTCGTAAAATTATGTTTGGTTAAAATTTGAGCTTTACCGCATGGTTTTTGTTTCCAATTTATAATTAATTTTTATTTTCATTTACACAAAGATTTTTTTTTACGATTATATAATAAAGATCAAGGCAAATGGCAAATAATGAGTAGCCATGATGAAAACCTTTGAGTATAGAAGTATACCCTTTGACAAAATAACTCTAATAAAGTTCAAACTTCAAAAAATCAATTAACTATGGTCGAATGAGACAATTTAAGGATACATATATGTGGGATGAAGTGACAATACAATGGAATTTGGAGAAATAATTGTAAATTTGTTTTACAACAGTTTACATATCTTAGTCCTGACTTAATCTTTTAACACACAGAAGTCATTCTCTTTTCTTTTTGATGTGAAACATCTATAGGCGAAGAGTTAATCTGATTGTTGGCTTGGCGATGCAAAACACGAACATTGCACTATTAACGAAATACTCAAAATCATTTGCAACCCTATCTTGTAGGCCGCTTGTTCTACAAGTGTTACAACGCACGCGCCGACGAC